>JAPMAE010005347.1:0-13287 GCA_036584705.1 Rhyacophila sp. 25_7
AGTCGGATGCACTATCTATTCACCTATGAGGGCGAGAAGACTTAATAATCATACATTATTTAAAAAAATCAACAGCCTGAAACATAAAATGCACCCTGCATTTATAAGTGGCAGAAAGATGAAAGTCTTATCACCAAAGAATCAAGGAATATGTACAATACAACAACTTCAACTCATAATGAAAAATAAAAAAAAATATGCTCTCCTGAACATTTTGTGTTATTGATTTGTATCCATATGCTTCTCAAGTAATGATATAATAACAGAGAATTTTAAAACATAATTTTACAATTAAGGTAAGTGTAATGAATCATACATTTAACAACATCCATGCCAGAAACTCACTGGTGGATAGATTTTGTACTGAGCAGTGAGTTTTCAGCTGGAAATAGGTTAAAATGATTAGATTTTCAAATAATGTCCGCATGATTCATCATATTATGTGGTCATTGATTTTAATATTTCGGCACATATAATCGTTTGTAACTCTATTTAAAAATATTTTTATTCCATCGAGTTACTTGTTTTAAAAATATCCTATCCGTGTGAAAACGGTAAAGTAATACACCGTTTGACAATGGATTAACAAAGTTTTTTTTTCTAAAATGGTGTGGCCTTTCTGACCACTAAAGATTTTATCTGTTGTGTAAACAGTAATCTTTGTATATTTGCCCCATTGAATATTATATTTGATTAATAGCTTTCTATATAATGCAGGGTGGTATCAAATTATATAGCAAGCGATAAAAAACCGTGTAATTAATTACATTATGAAGTCATTTCTAAAATGAGAGAAATACATTTTAAACTAACCTCCGACATTCGGGGTAGCATCTGGTTTTGCCGAACTGTACCGGGTTGGATTGGCATATAATTTGCAATGTTTAAAAATAAGCGGCTGTAGTCTGGAAATTGAAGCTAATAGAGAATTCATGACTTAAATTATTATAAATATTATTACAAGAGGTTATGGCATTGATCGCAGTATTGACAGTTCAATATTATATTTTGTAGGTTATGTAAATGTTGCCTGTGTACAAAAACTATATTACCATACCGTATTGATATTGAGGTACTTGTTATACAAGAGATTCAATAACATTATTTTAATTACAACAGCAAGTATATACTATGAGAAACAATATATATTTTTCACAATGAAAAAAAATAAAAATGTTACATTTATCAAAAAAAGTATTTCGCTAAAATACCAGGGCGATAACATAATGAAGCGTGTATTTCCAAAATAAATTTATTCCACTTCAACAAATTTGTGGCAATTGCTAAAAAACTGCTTACGGTGTCGATATTTTATGTTATATCCATTTGCAGTGTAAAAAACAATTTGCAATAGAGATAACAAAAAAATATGTCATATTGACCCTGTAAACAATTTTTAGCATTAGTCACAAATTTGTTGAAGTGAATTAAATTGACCTTAAAAATACAGCCCTCAAATAATTATGTATACTAAAAAAGGATAATGATTCCTAATTGAAAAATTCAATGGTCTTATTATTTTGTAATAAATAATTAATTTGTTTAAAAATATATTAATTGTTTACAGTATATATTAAATTTTTCTGCTTAAGATAATATTTAAAATGTTTGAATAATATTGAAACTCTTGTATTACATTATTAAGAGAGACAACGCGTAATTTTTATCATTTAAAGCTGACAGTAATATTTTAAGTTAATTCCCATCTTGAGATTTTGGCACAAGCAAGTTACATAATTATCATTAGTGGCTTACTATTCGAACAGGATCGCATTGGTATAATATACTCGTACATCGTGAGAATACGAATTCCTATTTATTTATTTACGTGTATAGTCAATTATTAAATGTATTCATTGCGAATCAATCTTTGATGATCAATTTGAATTATAATTTGTTTCATTTCCAAATACGTAATAATATGTATTAATTAATTAATTTATTTTTCATAAAAAAAAATCAAAATTTCTTCATATAAAAAAAAATGTTTAAATAACTATACAAAGATCCAACCTTCTTGTAGTTATATTTGTTTATATATTTATAAAATTTCATACTATTTTAGTAAAATAATAAATATGTCACATTTATGTCCACCAATATACACTTTGATGCGTTGAACTCATTCATACATATAATGTAGGAAGTGTGCAATGTATAGAATGTGAGATCAATTGTGATCGATCACGCCATCAGACTAGAGATTCCAACTATTCGACATGATGAGCTATTCGAATATCGAATAGTAGAACTAATAATATTCGAATACTTTCTGAAGTATTAACACGGAAGAGAGAATTTGAACATGTCATATAAATCACATCAATTGTATTGTACTTGCAGTGGAATACAATTTCAAATAAATCGAGCAAAATAATATACAATAATGTCATATTTAAATATAATTTGCAATATATTTTATTGAAAATTAACTGATTAAGTGTCAGAAACGAATTAACTCACACAACTTAGAATGTAGTTTGCTATACAAATTTGAATAGTTTGCATGATTTTAAATATGAAAACAGAGATATGACTATAATATGATAATGACAAAGAAACATTTGATAATTTTTCAAAAGAAATATTAAAGGGTTATATTATATTTTTGGTTAAAAATTCACACTTGCTGGGTTGTGACATAATATCTGGCACAGAAAAGGTTAATGTGAATAATATTCATATATGTAGTTACTCAACTATTCGAGTATCGAATAGTAGAAAAAGTCCGAATATATTCGAGTATCAAATATTCGGTTATTCCGATTGAGTCTTTACATCAGACTGATAGGATCGAGTCTTAAAAATGCAAAAAAGTGTAATATTCAATGTTATTTTATAATTCATTACATTTAGATTCAAAAGGAGTTAACATTTCTCAATTAATTTCTTTAGACAGCTTACGTGGAAAGCATTTTGAAATGGACCATGAACATACTATTGTAGTTTGCCGAATCGTATGATTTATATTACAGTTTACCGCAGGAGTGAGAGAAATAAAAGTTGTGATTATCCACAATTTAATTTTTTAAGTTTCTTCTCAACGTAATGGAGTAAAGAATAGTTTGACGAATATCTCTGTGTCATGAATATCAATAATTTTAAGTTGTATGTAATTTATTTAAAATATAAATAACAAAACGCGTATTTACACGACAAAAAAAAATGGAACGAATGTGTGGCCATTTAATGGCGAATTGTGATATAGATAGTAGATCAGAGCCTGCTTGAAATTGGACATGCTTGAGATACGTTATAAATAATATTTTTCCTGGAACGTAATATTATAATACCAGGGACGACCAGAGCAGTATTTTTGGTTGATCGCGGGCCTATTTCTACTATTTCTTGTTCAAACAAGCCAAAACTACTCGATATTCCAGCTCTTAAAATACACTAGTTTATATCTCTTTTCTTATTTCACCCCTATTTCACCCACAGTCACCGTTTCTCACATGCGCTATTACAATCGATGATTTCTCTCATTTTTCTTTTCTCTGAATTCATTTATTTTACTCGCAGTCTCCTCGCAGGTACGTTTAGTATTTTTTAAACACTTATTTTTTTATTATTTACAATTATTACTCATAAAAAACTGTCCAAACAATCATCACATTGTGAACATCCAAATACTTCATTTTGGAGCAGATATGGTTAAAAGAAAAAAAAAGAAGTTTTTTTAAATAAATGAAACACATAATTATTGTACTGTCATTAATTGGATTTTTTTGTATTCTTATTTTTTATATGGGTAAAATATCTCTTTACAACATATATATTATACATCTTTGAATTATAAAAAATGGGACTTTATTATTCTTTCAGTCGATTACCATCAATAATTTTGTCAACTAACCGTTCCAAAGGATAAAATTGTAGCCAGCCTTGTTATATATTCGTACAATTGAAGAATAAAACAGTACCGCATAAAGAGCTATACAATATTATTGGATTCATTCGTATCCATCTTCATATTAATTTTGTAATCATTCAATGGTACTACTTCTTATAAAAAATAAATATTAATTTCCACAATTGAATTAGGTATTAATTCGCCTCTGAATTCTCTGTAATTACGAGTATCTTTCTATCTTTTTACCTTTTAGACCCTACCCTAACTCTCTCTGGTTTACGCTGTCTGTTTGCTCATTCCGCGAGATTTAACAAGCAGCAGTAATGTTCCGGAGCACTCCAAACTTAATTCGGTGCCACAAATGTATGACTGCAAAAGTCTCCCGACCCCAAATAAAGGAATGATGACGTCACCAGTGACCAGGGAACTGAAAAATCGGGCAGTCGTCTAACTGGTGACTGTAAAACAAGTTTAACTCTTTGGCTCATTCATGAATTGTTGATGTTATATTTTTACTTTTATGATATATTTGTTTATATATAGTCTGGCTGCAATCAATAAAATAATGGCACAATTTGAAACAGAAAGAGTTCTGTTATAAATAAGATATAATTTATGACTAACAGTTTTAAATTAATACTTTATTTGGGTTTTCGGAAATTACAGGATCATATTTGTAATCGACTGAATCACAAATTACGAATGGTTCAATGGACTATTGTTCTTTTAGTTTAGTTGAGAAAAACTATGCACCAAGTCAGAATAAAATGTCATGTCAACAAAACGCCCCAGGAAAACAAGGGAAATCCCCTTTGAAGTTATAAAGTGGCCCTAAGGTCAGAGAGTTATGAAATAAATGTTTTTATTTTATGGTGTATAATAAAACGTTAAGTACGTTTAATATTCGAAATACTGATGTAGTATGTGCATATATCACCTTTACCCTTTTTCATATTATGATATAACAGAAGTAAAAATACGGGATTTTACTACATAATAAAATGATCAGCTGTTATTTCTTCAATATCGTCAGAAAGAAATGTTTAGTAACTTACATGCGCAGGGTTGTAGCAAGGCAATAAATTGAGAAGTGCGCCAAAAAATGTATGCTTGTATAGTCAGTGTTTTAGACTAAAATACCATTAAGTATGTGTACTCACAATGTATCTACCTAATAAGAAAATACTATCTTTATTTGAAAGTGGTCTCTGTGATGAAATGATTAAAATAGTTTCAAAGTGGAAAAAGAAAAAGTTTTGTGAAAAAGAAGAGAAAAAAACGTTTTGAGATAAAAATTCTTTAAACGCTTTCCCAGTTTAAACACTGAAACGAATTGTCTAATTGTTGTATGAATATAGATAAATTCTTTCACAATAACGACAATAGGTAAAAAAAACCGTATTACTCGAAAGATAAAACAAACAAATGATGTTAGCTCGGTTCGAGATTTTAAAGCAACAAGTTATGTTGCCTACCATGCTTAGCGGCAGCATATCGCTAAAACTTATCTTAATTTAAATCCAGTACAAGGGCCTACAGTTGAATGAATTTGTAATGTTATAATTAATTATTCTAAAAATAAATTATTTACATAATTTAGTCGTCAATAGGCCACGCAACGCTCTCGAGAGAAGGGAGGGGTGACTACCAATGTCTACATGGCATTAAAGGGGGAGAGTGGGTTAACTTTTATTGTTACGTTACACTTTTCTCTCAAAAAGTGGATAGGAGTTGGTTGCTTGGAGCGTTAATTTAAACTTTACAGTAGTATTATATAATAATGGAAATCCACACAATATTGTGAAAATAGAAACTGTTTTTTTGTGTCAAAAGATGAATATGTAAATAGAAATCTTTTCATTTTTTTGATATCGTAATAACAGAAATAAGATTTTAAATTTATAAAGTTCATGACACCTTTGCCACGCAGCTTAATTTGTTAAATAAAAACAAATACTATATATAATAAAGAAAGTAACCATGTTTATTTATATATTCAATTATTCTTTCATCAAAAAAATTATATCTTTCCCAACGTGGAATTCGATATTGTGTTATTTATTAATTATTGGATATTATCCATCGTTTGATTTGTTGCACCAATTGAATGTTTATGTGTTCAATTCAATAAATGTAATTATTTAAACAATATCCACTCCAAAATAGAGCATATGATCTGCACAAAGCGAGGAATTTTTGATCAATGATCTCCATAATGCGAACCAATTCGCCATTTCAAGTCCTGGTTTCAAATGCAAATGAAAAAACCTATGCAATATTTGCTGACTACGAGATTTGCTACCGAAACACTTGGCTTGTGCTGTTCATGTACCTACAACGACGACAAACGATTATATTAAGATTATTTCAATATTTTTCCCTCAAACCGGAACAATTTTGAGATAGGCGTTTTTTTCTTTGCAATTTTAGAAACAGTAACTGTTCATAACGAATATGAACCCAAAATGTTTGAACCAATAATTTACGCATAAAAACTATTGTTATGAAAGTTTTCTCAGTGTAGAGCATTGGTTGTCATCTGCGGCCACCACGACTTTATGATATTTTTTTCACAATCACAACTTAACTTGTAAAATTATGAATATTTGAGAATTAGTTTGATTGAAGTTTTGACGATTTGATTTTAGTGGGGTCTGACAATTCACCATTTTTAAATACTCGTTTGCACAACGTTTGATAATAACCAAAAAAATATATAAAAAAGAGTAAAAAACTATGGGTACTACGACAGCTTAAAATCATATAAATTATTAAATGAACTGCCTTTATTGAAATAATTCAACTGTTTTTTTTGTGTGGCCACGGGACATTTTCTTGGGACCGCTGATGTCACTTATGCGGCCACAGGAGAGTTTCATACGAGAACCACTACTGGAGAGGTCCCGAAGCTTCATCTCGGAGCAGATATGAAAATATTGTTTTGGAATGTAATAACATTGTATATTCCGATAACTTGTTCATTTACAATATAGCCAGGCTTAAATTAGAAGTTTTCAAAGCTCTTATAGTAATTATTTGAGCAGAAATAGTGACATACGTTTTTAATTTTACGGGAAAATCGTCCATAGAATTTTTTGTTCATCTATAATCGTATGTTATTTTGTGATTCCATTTTATTCGTTTCTAGAATTATGGAGATATTTATTGAATAAAATTCCATTATTTAGTTATGTTTCAATTTCATATCACGAGCGAGAAGCGACATAGTTTTAGTAAATGACGCACGACGGAGAATAATTCACAGTATGAAATAATTTTGAAGTACGTGAGATTGCCTAAAGACAAAAATAAATACTTAGCGTTAACATCAAAACCACTGACGCATAACATATATTATGAAATTATTATTTGAAAAATGCGAATTTAGTCAAGCAAAAATGTCA
The DNA here is from genome assembly GCA_036584705.1 of Rhyacophila sp. 25_7. Taxonomy (NCBI): domain Eukaryota; kingdom Metazoa; phylum Arthropoda; class Insecta; order Trichoptera; family Rhyacophilidae; genus Rhyacophila; species Rhyacophila sp. 25_7. The sequence continues at coordinate 7,258 of JAPMAE010005347.1, forward strand.
ATTGTTTTTTAATAACCATCCCTTATTCATTAAAATAATCAAACATTATGATATTTTAAAATCAGTTGCAAATCCTTTAACATAATGACGTGAATAGAAAAACCTTTTTTAAATTTTGCACTGTTTGTTGAAATTTTTATTAGTGAAAACGCTCGGTACCTTTATTTTTTGTTTCCTTTTTCATTATTTTATTTTCTTTGTACTCTGACCTCTACTAGATACTTTATACATTTTCATTTCTTTACTTTGAGGTAAACAGATAAACGCAGTAGCGTAATTGCCTCTTGCCTTGTAACAGTCAAGCAAAACACGAGTGTCTTTCTGGATAAGAGCCGTAAATATCTGTACCATATGTATTTATTACAAATTTACTATTTCTTGTTTAGTTCTTGCATGGTAGCTTACGAGTAGTGTCTAGCTACGTCACTTGGTAAAAGTTACTTTTATGAACGAATAATATATTAAGTCATTAAATAATATTTACTATTAATTGAATTAAATAACATTGAATGAAAAACATATTAATATTGAATCAAATATGTCAATGAATATTATTTATATAATACCTTTAATTATTATCGTTTAAAAAATTAAATGATTAATAGCGTACGCTTGGCGAAGACGAATGTTTATACAATCACTAATAATGCCATAAGCAAACATATGTACGCGGTATATGGAAAATACTGTGATCGTGAAAGCGTGCAAAAATATTTATGCATCTTGTATTTGCCTTTTCACACAATCCAATGTCAAGTAGAACACAGTCGCATTAAATAGTTTATTTATGACGCACATAGGCGGTGTTTCGTGATAATTTTTGTTGAGTTTGTCGAATTTATTCGATCTATTTTAATTACGCCTTTTGGCTAAAAATATATTTAAAATATATATGTAGATTTTTTGAGTTTTCAATAATTAACACTATTTGCTCATATGAATGCCATGTAAACAAATAAACAACAAATGAAATTGATGAAATAATTATTGACTTTAATTGTAGCGTGATATACTCGTATGTACGAACAAATATTTTTGAGAGCCTATATAAACTGAATTCGGGCCAGGAAGCGGTCGTAAAATTTGGTTGTCAAATCATACAGTGGTCGCCTTATGGCACAGTGATAAATTTAAAATTGATTTTGTGGCAGGCTGTTCTGTGGTTTGGTCAGAATCACGTTGCAGTAATTGTAACTTGACCAAACGGTGATATCGGAACGTTTTGGGGACAGCGATCGTAAAAGGAAAATCTCAAAGCAAGAAAGAAGACTCATTCATATTATATTTTTGTCGCTATCTACTCATTTAATATTTACAGCTTTTTCGTCTTTAAAGAGGAAATTATATTTCTAGTGTCATTATTCTGAATACGCGGTTAGATTTCAAAGCTATTTTCTCCGAAAAGATAATTCGTTTTTCTACTTGCTTTATAAAAGTGAAAAAAAATATCCCGAGAACAATACAAAAACATGCACACATGCAAGGACCATTGTCCGCGTCATTAGAGCCACCCTACCAGTGTGAGGATGGGAGTTTTTCATATTATGAAAAGGGGCAGGAAAATTATTTTCAGTCATAGCATAGTGTACTTTTGTTTCTTTTGTTTGGGTATACAAAAGTCTAGCAGTGGCTCTGTTTACTGGTACTGTGACCATGGTTTGAAGAAAGAAGCAAGTCGGTTAATTCTTATCAACTATTTAAAAATAATGATTGCCTGAAAAATCAAATTCTTTAATTATTATTATTTATTGATATTTTGTAGTCTTTTTCTAATATTTAGATACAAACTGATCATTTTTGACAACTGACGATGTCCATATATCCTGGATGCAGCAGGGCAATTAGGTTGTAGTTTACGAACATAATATTAAAAATTAATACACATTGAAGTCATTTTGCACATTTTCTAATATTATTTATTCAAATGATTATTTCCATGCTCAAACCTACATTACCTGAATTACGGTATAGAGGTATATTTGTATTCCATCTAATCAGAGAGTAAATTGAACAAATGTATTGAATAAATGTCGCCCTCGTAGGTAAGTGGATAGCACATATGACTCGAATGAACGAAATGACGAAGGTCTAGAGTTCGAACCCCGTAACTTGTCAAAATTGTACAAGCGTTTTATGTGCGTTTGAAACCAGAACATTGACCTAATTAGTTAAGTATTAGCTGACAATTATTTCTTGTAAAAATCAATAAAATAGTTTTCACAATTTGTGGCTCGCAATAAGTCGAAACCGCGTTACATGAATACTGCATTAAACGAGAATTTACTGAATTTTAAAATAAAACTGACTAACTAACTAAAACAGACCACTGACAAAAAAGCGTTATTTTTATCTCATTAATACTGAATGTTTCCCGATTGTTGAAAGTGTGTTCACTGTACAATAATGAGGGGAAACTTTTTCTAAAAATAAAATCTGAATGAGCTCTATAAGAAAACAATGAGAGAAGGCGAAATTCAAATATTTGTGAGAGTTCCGAAATAATTCGGAGATTGAAAATAAGCAACGCGATGAAATCGCAGCAGTGAATATAATAATGACTACCTTGAGATAAAAATTAAAGCTATCTACGTGGTTGACTATAGTATGTTAATTTAATATGTAACTTGTTTGGTAAATTTATCTAATGAAAACAAACAAGCGTGAAAGAAGTGAAATATGATAATTTTCAATTATGTGATAAATTACATTTGATATATTTGTGCATTGCATTCTTTACCATTATACTGCCTACAAACTATGTATTTATTCATTTCAAGAATATATTTGTAAAAGAAAAATGAGCTGTTTAGATTGCCGACAGATTGACACGTTTTCATTGACAATGAGTTATCTCATTTGTTAAAAATGGTAACTACATTACCAACCTAAAAATAATATATGCAAGTGGTAACTATGGGTCCATTAATTATTATAGCCTGCCCAGTCAAAAGAAAATGAACTATTAACAGTAAGGAATCTGGTAACTGCGATTAATTATTGGTAAATTGTGTTGTTCTCCTGAGGTATGAAATCGTTTAGTGCTTAAAGATTTTGTCTCGATTTTAAATTATTTAGAATTAATCCGATTTTTCATGTTGTGAAGTCGTTTTTGAGATATCGATTATGTTTGTCATTGTGAAGTGTCGGAATGAAAACAATTCAACATGTCTCTATACATACTGTCTGAAAATATGTTGAAATGATACAAGAGGAAGATAAATGATCTAATTTGCATAAGACCGTTGCGTCGGAGTTGATCGGACTAAAAACGTAATAAATAATATTTTAAACTCTATACATACATTCCAGCATGAGTAATATTATCTTTTCCGGCTTTGTTGCCCAAAGTGATTTAATTATCCACGTGTGAAATCACTGGTCTAGAGTTTATTGGCAAATTCAGGGTGCAGCAGAACCGATTAAGCAGATTTAAGGAGTTATAAAAAAGTATTGAAGGTATATAAAGAAAAATTTGTTTGTTTTTGAAACAAACAGTATATATCATGGATAATCATTAAACTTGGAAAATAATGTCTTCAAGATGGTGACCTTTAGCAGCAACGTATTGTTGGAGACGATCTATGAAGTTTTTTTACAGCTCGTACACACATCAAATTATGTCATTAGATTCTTCAATAATCTACTCTTTTAAATCTGGTGACGTGTAAAGACATTTTCTTTGAGATATCGCCATATAAAAAAATCACAAATGCTCAAATATTGTATTGCATTGTGATCATAGATCGGTTGTTTTCAAAATAGAAAAAAATGTTGGCTTCTAAAATGGGGTCATCGATAGAACAGAGGGATACTACGTGTACCTGCCTCCCTTACCACCACCCGAGTATTGTCCACTCCTAACCGCTTAATCGGTTTTACCGCAGTTGTATAGATTTTTTCATTTATATTTCATCCTGTTGGAAATATTGTAAAAATGTTTCTTTAGAATATTAATTAGAAGTGATTGTCCATAACATCGTTTTTTAAATTATATTCAACCATATAACAAAAAATTAACTTATTGTTGATTCTAAAATTTAAGGCTATTCGAGTACATAAATGTGTATTATTTAAGAACATTGAATAGAAAATCGGGGAACCACTAGTAATAATTCGTCTCACATTAATCTAAAAGTGGAATCAATCACTTTAGATATTTGAGGACACAAGAATGGTACTTGAAAACAACATTGTCGTTCAATTGGGTATAAATCAAAAACTCGTATATAAGGTATTCCAAATATTTTATTGTATTATTTATTACATTATGGGTATTTTGGAAAATATTGAAAAAATGTATTGAAGCTTCTAGGCTGTATAAATAAAATACTTTTGTAAAAATTGAGATTGCCAAGCAGTAAAAAGCAAGTACACTAAAAATAATCAATATACAGTTAATATGGCAAAATGTCAGGTGCAAATAAAGTCATATCAATGTTATTCTCTTGAAGTTTTTCATCAATCCACTTTCTATGGTATGCAACGTTGGAATAAGCTCCTGGAATTCTAGTTCCACAAGTTAATCCCCAGGAAACAATGCCGCTCAACATGTATTTTCCTGTTCCTTCCTGAAAAAGAAATTTGTTAAAAATTAAAAGAGTATATATATTGCTATCATCAAATCCTTAGATGAAGATAGTGAATTCTGTGTTAGAACTGGCGATATGACCACTGAATAGTTTGGAGTCCTGACTGGGGTCAATCAAGAATGTGTCCTTCCGCTGATTCTATTTATCATTCTCTTTGATTTATACATCAATACCATCTAACCGAAGAATATCTCCCAAAATAAAAACTGGCATCTTGAATATGCCGATGACGCTGTCATATTCAACCAGTCCGCTAAGAGTTCAAGAGATCGTTGAAAGGATGCACACAAATTCATCTCGGGTTGATGAACGATGAAAAATCAATGCAAAAAAACGGATGAAAGAGATGCATAACTTGGCTGTCCCAATCCATATTTTTCCATGACAGGCGGTGGACATACTATTGAGAATGACGAGAGTTTTAAATAATTGGGAGTGAACAATTGAGATTGCACTTTGCAATGAGAGTTCACTATCTGAATGGGATTTGCTGGAACAACCTTTAACTCCACATGAAATGTCTAAAACTCGGAGCTGTACCCGGTCAAATCTAAATGCTGTCTATTCTAGACTTACATACTTATAATGTTGCTTGATGATAACGAATCTTGGCACCATACGAAGTCTAAAAACAATAGTCTACTAAAATTTGGGATCGGATGCCTGCAATTAATATGACTAATAATATAACTATACACAAAATAAGACCATTCATTACATGGAAGATACTGATAGTGTTGTTCTGATGATAACGAACCACCTCACCTCAAAAAGTCTCAGAATCGATTGTTTTCTGAGACTTATAAACAGATGCCTACTGCGAATTCTGGAAATGCGGTGGTACGACACGTTGTGGGAGCATGCAAGAAGACTGGACAGTGACAGGGGTACATGGAGGTAATATGTGGTGTTCATATGTTCCGGTTAAGAGACATGACGTATTTAAAAAAAAAGATAAAATATACGGGTAACCCTTCTATAATATGGTCTCACTCTTACACGAAAAGAATAATGCAGAAACTTTTTTATAGCACGGCAATTTATAATACGTGTTCGTTCTAACACGTTAATGAAAGCGCGGAAACCTTTTATACTTAAAAAAATCTTGAGTCATTTTTTGTGAATGAAAACCTTTGAGTTGAAAGAAGCCGAAATTTCAAAAGGCGCTGGAAAATTGCCTATATCCATACAATAAGATTTACTGTGAACTTGTAAAAGCCAGCAAACAGATTTTTTAATGATGGCAGAAAATGCAACAAAATCCTGCCTCGAAAATTGGTTCAGTAAGTGATGATATCGTTCAATCAAAAAACGCTCTTCCCTCGTTGTGCTGAGCAGCGATGAAGAAGAAATTAAATAAAATGAGCTTAATTTAAAAGAAAATATTTTTTTTGTTTTACATATGTTTATATTTAAAAAAAAATGTTGCATTCAAAAAATA
>JAPMAE010005349.1:446-13286 GCA_036584705.1 Rhyacophila sp. 25_7
TCTGATATATTTCTACACGAAAGTAATTGTTTTTTTTATAATATGTAGCTAATGGAATCAAATGTTACTCTAGTTGCTGCCTGACAATGTAGTGGATCCCATGGAGCTGTTGTCCTACCTGGATCCTCCCGGAGGCCTTGGAGATTTGCTGGCGACGCCCCCCTCATCATCCAGCTCCGCCCATTCTCACCCGCACCGCGCACCTTCATCTGACGACATTCTCGCTCTGTTTGAGTGACTAAGCCCCAAGACTGGCCTCAGAGACCAGAGAAAGACAAGAACCATATCAGACGCCGAGTGTGACGATATTCTAGCTCTGTTTATGTAAACCCCACAGACTCCCGAGACTGATAACACCACACAAAGACCACGCAACTGGAACTAGCGCACTTCAAGCTACCGGTGGTGATCTGAATTGTGTTCTTTGATAAATATCAATCTTCATAGAGTCGCAAGGGAAAACTGAAACATTCAATGGTGAAGATTAAAGCGTCATGTACATCTACCGAAGACAGTATTTTTGTTTAAAACATATCCTCTAAGAAGCCTAAATGAATGCCTGCTCCTCGATTGAACAGAATACCGGGTGAGGATGAAGACATTGAATCTTTGGAGCTGTTACCGGACGAACTCTGCCAAGAGAGAGTGTTGTGTCAAATATCTTTGACTTGTGATTATTTGAAATACGGTTCCGTCGCAGACTTTTGTCAGTAATTAGAGTGATAATAATTACTGAGGGATCAGCGGATAACGTTGAACTCGCGTCAGGATGCGGCCGCACGGGCTGACCGACGTCTGTTTGAATTCTCTTATGTTGTGGATTTTAATTTCGACACGCTGTTGCGCGTCAACGTGCTATGTGATAAAATGAACTCGTATGGCCATTCTCAAAAAAAATATAAATAAACAAAAAATGAAAACGCTCTCTCGCCGCCAATTCACTTCTATTGTAATTATCAAAGGACTCTGAAGAAAAAACTCCAAAAGATGATGTTTAAATAGAACGAAATTGTATTTATAAAAAGTGTGAGTGTAAAACGGCGGGCGTCGTCGCCGATTCGACGGTCGCCCGAGGAATTGAAATTCTACAGCCTCGAGCGCTGTGAACAGTGGCCATAGACAGATAATGTTACGCGCGTACAAAGTTCCTCAGGAGGCGGAGAGAACGTTAAAGTGTTCCTAGTGTTGTGTGCGTCGACCGGCCCGATCGCGCGCGTGCAAACTTCATTCTAAACGATCTAGGATAACGAAACTAAACTGATCATTGATTCGCTAGTAATTTAATTTTATCTACTGACTTTAAAGTACGCATTAGAACTTCACATTCTAAAAAATTGTTAGTATGTTGATATTAGACTTAATCGGGATGGGCGGAGCGCTCGGAATCGGATCTTATAGTTCCTAATGTGAATCGGTTCGGACTATAATGTTCGCTTCCGGCGGTGATGTAATATATTTCATGTCGGTTTATTGAATTTGCATTTTATATATGTCTAAGACTTAGTCTAAGCCTAATATCTCTGTACATTTGTACTGTGTGAGCGATGAAGGGAAGAAAGAGAGACGGAGGAATTCTTTCAAACGAATATAATCCTTATTCTTATTTAACGTCATGAGAGTGCAAAAAATTCGGTTTAAATTATTTTGCAGCGTTGTCAAAAAAACATATTATTAAATTGTATTATTTGTAAATAGTTATTCATAGCTAAGAATATTAAAATACTATTAAAATTAGAGAAAAAACATGGCAGATACTTATTAAACGGCCAGTTTAGACTAGTATTATTAATAAATAAAACAATTTATATAGAAATTACATATTATGGAAAATATATATATTAAACAAAATACAATATAAATCCATAGTTTTTAGCTGTCGGAACCAAAATGTTAATGAATATTAAAAGAAGTACTTAGCTTTATGATAGCATCGGGAGACCGTGTGGGATGTGCTCAACTCTACGATTGCTTCACCGAATGTCCCGATGATCTCCCACCCTCTGCCCCGTGCCAACCTCCCTTGGCATGCGGCGGGGCACGAGGGAGTCATTCGTTGATTTACTGTGTATTCAGAAACTACGCAGACCATTTTGCAGCAAACTTGACGGTCCATATTTAAGTAGTAGAAAGTTCAATGTTTTTTTAATTTTTTTTTGTATGCCACAAATTTTTCATTATTTTTATTAAAAAAAAATATTTTGATTTATATTGATCCGAGAATTAAAGGCGCACGCCTTTATGTTCAAATTCGCTGTCAGAGTACCCCATCTATATATGCCGAAGATGTCATTCATGTTGTAATTAATACCACAAACACCTCCATCATCGCAGAAACAATTTTAAGTCTTCCTGTTAAAAATTAAATCCTCTTATTAATATACATTGTGCATTTACAACATTAAAATAATAAATCAAAAGAAATCAGACTCACTTTAATCATGATTTGTATTTTGTTTTGATTTTTCATTAATCCATATACAAACTTTGGTAATTTTTTCACTTTTCAATGTGATAATTATCGGTTGAGAATTTCATAATGAATCTTACCGATGGTTTTTTATTCTAGCTGTAGCGTTTCCGAATACATTGGTGATCAATAATAAAGCATCGTCTTTTTGTGTTTTCACGGCTGACGATATAACCGAATCCCTTGTTATAGAGAAATTTTTAAAATGAAAAAAAATTAACTAAAACGTATTTACATACACAATATTACAAAATTATAGCTTTTTTGCGTTTCATTTGAACCGTGATGTTTTTGATATAATACAAAAAGAAAGTTGCTCGTTCGGCGGGCGGGGGCCGCTTTTAATACAAAATTTACAAACATGCCGCCCCCTCCTGCCGTTATTCATAAATATATTTATAAAATATGTATTATAAGAGATATTGTACTTCAGTCTATAGTCTAAATGTCGCTTTTATGCAGCGACTGCAAGGGTGAAAGCACATCCCTACAATTTTCACTTTTACATCTTGGTGTATTTGATTTGGATTAATCGTGCTTTGCACACTCATTGGGATATTTCACAAGTCACACCGTATTCATCAACATTTAATTATTGTAACTGAAAACTTGGAAGCGTGGCGCGCGTGGACCTTCCCGCTGAAATTCTATCCATTTGGGCATTAAAATGATATAGCATTTTTATAATATGCGGCGTCGGAACGGCCGAGCGGACACACCTTCCACGTTTGTCAGATCCTCTTATCGTTGTCATTTCATATTGAATTGTCTCGAAATATCATGTGTTTCCATTTCGCTTCTTTTTTAAAATATGACCAACGCCACAATGGCCGTAGAAGCTCGCGTGGCATTGTTTCTATCGCGGACGTGTTGCATCGCTATGAACATTCAATAAATCTCTTTTTATCTAGAGTATGTGTAATGTGTTTAATCATCGACTGTATTGTGTAACCCGGCAATCAATTTCGAGTCTATATTTTTAATCAGCTGCAGAAACTAGCGTAGTGACATACCACTGTATCAAAAATAATACCAACATGGTCATTTAACTGCTGAAAATATCGCGATGCCTTTGAATATTAAATGTTTTGATTTATTACGATTTCGATGTACACACTCATTTATACTAGGAAAAATATTGCCAAATACTTTTTGTGTCGTTTTTTTGATTAGACTATTATGCTGACAAAGGATTTTCTTGTCAGCGGTCGATTGACCGATTCCTACGTTTTGAAGCGAACAAGGACATAGTTAAGTGACCATGATATTATCAAGGGACCTTCATTTTTAGTGGTAACTTAATACTATTAGTAATGTCTGGGCCGATCGGAAATAACAGGCCAAAGAAACCTTTTTCTAAATAAACTTAATATGATTGTGCACTCGAATCCAAGATACCTGTTCATCTTTGATCTGTCCGCTTTAAAATAATTTGAGTCTGATGGGAAATAATACATTGACACTATTTGGAATCAAGCTGTGCTCTTCCCGTCGGAAATATGAGATGACAAGGACTTCGACAGGTTTATCCATTCTCCAAGTTACATATGCACAACAAACCACGGCAATAGTTCTCAGTGAATTAGTAGAACGGAAGAATTTACTAGAATCTGTAACTTAACTATTATGAGTAAAGTAACATTATTATTGTATTACAAAGAAAGCATTACGTTTTTATGTTAATGACAAATAAAACACAATACATAACAAATAATTAAAAAAATACTTTTATTTGATGTCCCCCCCCCATGTACTCTTTTCATTTTACCATATTTCATAATGAAATAACAGTTCTTACAAGCTTTTCCACATATTACATAATATTTTAACATCAAGACTGGTTGCTTACATCTGTGCAACCATTTTAAACTGGTGTTCATATTAAAATATAAATAGTATAAACATACACATAAATTTGTCGAGGATAAACAGCAAAATAATATTAATTTGACTTTTCTTGAGTATTTTCTTAACTTTTAATTGGACAACTTTTAGTTACAGAGTGCGAAAAACCATTTTTTGAATGTTCATTTGGTTTTTATGTGTAATTAATTACCCAAGAAATGGAGAGCTTTTTGTTCACTATTAATAATTTATTACTACTACTACTAAAATTGCAGTATGATAAAATACTAGAAATGCCAAAATATAGTAACCCATGTTGAAACGTGTTAAAAAAGTCAGGTTACACTGAGGACAGTGAAGAAAAAACAATGGCAGGAAAATATCTATGCCTATTTTCAAAATCTGTCATACTTCATGCAAAAAAGTCACAACTACGTATTATAAATTTATCTCTACCATATGAAAACTATTCAGGCAGTTTAGTCAATAAGTAGAGTTGGCATTATCTTTTCCAGGGTGAGTTTTTTAATTACTGTTGCATAATTGGGTGACAGTTTTTTCGTTAATCTAATTTTATATATTGCATTTCATTAAATGTGTGCAATACTATTGTTCTATACTGATGTTTATTTGATGCATAAGAGTTTTTTATTGCTTGGTCCTTGGCATACATATATGTACTATACTTCTTCATAGTGAATTTTGAGCAGATGTATATTCGCTTTTACACTTCTAATTCAAAATTTGCCACTACTAAAATGCCAGTAAGACTTGTCAAATAGCCCATTGTGTTGTTGACAGTTACCGGGTCCACAAGCGATCCGATAAGCCACATCATCAGCAGAGAAATCAAGCCATAACTCTGGATCCTTAGCTTAATTGTGATGTTCTTCATCATTTATTTACAGACGTCATAATTTGACTACTGTCACCATGATTCACTAAACATTCATTTTTAGCAATTATTTGAGGCCCAAAAATGTATTGCAGTCATTTAAATCAACATGTTTAGATAAATTCGGCTATGAAAAAATTCTGTGGTGCCCGCTTAAGGATGTGCCTACTTTGCTTAATGGTCGATACAGCACTGGTAACACTTGAGCTAGGATAAAAGTAGAAATTGAGGCTCCCTTCATAGACGATCCAATACTCACCACTAAATTGAATCAACTGAAGTATTTTTTTGTATACATTGATGTACTGGAAGGAAGTCATAAAAATTGCAAGTTAATGGCATGCACAACAGTTTTAACATCAGGACCCCATTCATGCTTACCAAATAAACTGCTATTCAGCAACATTTGGAATATTCTAAAACAGTTTTAGAATTTGTCATTAGGATGGCGCTGTCATTAATATCTAAAAAATAATGCATGTTAATTTCATGATTAATCATCTGTCAGTGAAAGGAGAAAAGAAAATCTTATTTTAATTAAGCAGATATCTTAAGTTTTATGTATTTTAAAAAACAATTCTCACTTTCTCGATTTTTTAAATCTAAAAGTAAAAGAAAATAACACATTTACGAAGATAATTAAACATCCATATTATCATTACATATCTAAAGCACCACAGTGATAATAATTTTATCATATGAATTCAATTAATATTCCTGGTGATTTCTATTCTCATATTTGATTTAAATATGATACATATTATGAACTTTGCATAACAAATCTAAGAATCACTATTGCTAGACAGTTTTTTCATACCTCACATACCATATCATCACCCTGAATGATATTTGGCAATCTTCTAGCAATATGTCCGAATCTGATTGACCTGAAGAAGGTACAGGAAGTAAACAGTCGTTCTTCTATGTAAGTAATACAATAATGTTTGTTAGGACATCTAAAAAAAAATGTATCTATAAGGAAGGAGATGTCTTTACGATTTCAAATCTACCTACATCCCTATGTCTTCATGGAATATCAAATACTTATTTGACATAAATGGAGTGATAGACTTCATTTCGCAATTGAAAACAAATGATGGACTATTACATAAAGTAACTTTGGTAAAAACCTAATATGACTTAAAGAGTTTTTAAGTTATACGGGTCCGAAACAAAGCATATGAATCTTCATAGTGTGAAAATTGCCTTGACACATATATTTGCCTTGAATAATTGTCAATTGTCAGCTCAACCAATTTGGTCCATGTCCTGGTTTCAAATTCACAATGAAATAGTTTGTGCAATTTTGTCAGATACTAAAATTAGATAATATTAATTAATATGGTCAACAAAAATATTAAACCCAAATCAGTATTTATTTTTACCCAATCTACTAACACATAAAAAAATATAACGACAGAGGAAATGGCACGGGGTTGGTTTGTTTGATAGTACTCAATTGGGCAGTGTCATTTCAAAGATAAATAAATATTTTTTTTGAAGCAAATTTTCATAACCTCTGTTATAAGGTCGTCCATAATCCATGTAACATGTTTTTCTTATGTTTTTTTACCCTCCGTGTAACACAGTGTAGACATTCAGCTTGACACCCGCTTCCTTCTCTCAAGGGTTGCGTAACTTTCCATATTAAATAGGAATGAAATTTATGATCATCGCCTATCCACTTTTCGAGAGGGAGCCTTTCGCTTGTAACACTATGTAGACGTTAGTAGTCACCTCTCCCGCCCCTCAAGAGTGTTACGTGGTTTATGGATGACCCTAAGATGGGATGAAATCAGAAATGCAATTGAGTACTGAATTTATGAATAATAAGAAATAATTTTAAAAACTCTCACATAATTATTTTGTTTTCTCAACAAATATTTGTGTGCTGGCAACCCCAAATTCAAGATGACAACTAAAAAAAAAGAAAACAATCAACTGACTGAAAAATATGACAAACGAAATAGCTGGGCATAATTGAGAAAGAAGAATATAGATTCTTCTATCGAAAACTCAACTCTACAAAAGACGCTACTCCTTATCCGGCATTATCTATACTGTGTCTGTATATTGAAGAGAATAATTATTTGGTGCATGCGTTATTGGCGGTGAACATCGTTACACCATTTCAATATCACGTGCGATGCAAGGGATGCGAAAAATTTGCTTTAGCGCTTCTTCGTTGTCTGAAATCATCACCAGCAACTGCATAAATCACTGCTATCCACAGGAGCTGCATAAATATCGCAGAAACCTCATCAGAGCGAACCCCGTGATCCGACCGGATCTACCACGTGCTGACAAGTGAGAAGACCGCTGTTTTTCCAGATCGGAAATAAGAGAAACCTTAACTCCCTGATATAATACTGCCAACGGAGCAGTACATCTTGAACTGATTCTGCGCATTGATCTCGTTGCTACGTGAACCCGGCGAAATGTTGAAGCAGATAACTAAACCAGCCTACATTTGTTCAATGTCCGTGACTTAGACCAGAAGAAAATACACGTTTCTACAATAAACCTCTAAGTAGCATGGCGCTTATTAAAATTTATTTGTTGTGCTGAAAACTAGCAGTTAAGGTGCAAATGAATTAGTTATTATACATTTGAATAATTTTGTTTGAAATGGTCAATGAATGTTTTTCAGCAGACAGTTCTAACGAATTTCTTCTAAGAGTTAGTTATATTGCTATACTACATAGTATGTAACTAGGCATCCTAATATGACTGGTTTGTTTTTGTTGCAAGAAAACCGTTTTACACGAGACAATATCGAGTTTTGACAAATATGAGCACCACGCAATTGAATGCAAAAAGCAGATTTTATGTCTTTTTGTGAATGTCATTTTTATTTCTTCACCATTAATTTATTGTCGAATGAAGGCCCCTTCGCTCTTAAAATTTTCAATTACGTGCTTTGTGCTGCATTACGTAATGTTCTTTATGGCAAATTGTGGTCGTTTATTATCGATTTCCAGAAGACTGGACCACTGTATACAGGTAGAAAAAGTTATAATGATTTTTCGCAGGTCAGATGAAACATTCACATAAGTGCACGAAAAAACAGACTTATACGAAGTAAACTCTTCAATTGATAATAGCATAAGTACGAAGAATGTTCTGCGTATGTTGATATTGTTTATTATTAAATATAATTCTAATATACTATGGGAGAAAAACACTTTTATATATTTTCTGTTTTATTCGATATAGTTAATTATCATCATTAAAAAGAACGTTGAAGGTCTCACAATGTTCGACATAGAGAACGTTAGTCTGTGATAAGTTTTTCTGAGACTATCGTTCATTATAGTGTTAATTAAAATTACCTGACATCTATATTTAGTTGCAAAAATCTATATTGAGGATCGACGACAGAAATTTTGGGGCTCGTTGCTCTGATTGTTTATTAGGCTCTGTGGAAAATTCATCAGTATATTAAGCAATAGCGTAGTTTCAAGTTTTGGAAACGCAGTGTAAAAATTATGGCCCCTTATATCAGTGACCCTCAAAATATTTTCGAAAAAACAATGTAACAAAAAAGAGAACCGCCTGATTTTGATAAATCTCGAAATTTTTCTCTAAAAAAACCGTGAAATGTCAGATAAATATCAATCAAAGCTTGAAAAAAAATCAAAAAGACTTCTAAATTCGGTTATGTACGTATGGTGAATATTTGAAAATCGAAAAAAGTGTGTTTGTATAAGAACATCGTATGATAAATCGTTCGGATTGAGTAAAATTAAAAAAAAGCCTACTGAAATCTGCAGCCAAGTACAACTGTACCCATAGTTCTATATTGTTGTCGTCGAGTCTGTTCATAGTTATGGTAATTCCAATTGATTAAAATATCATGATATTACGCAAATGACACGCTTTTTATGTCCGTCGAATCCGATTTTCTTTGTATTGTTTACAAAAATTGAAGATGACTAGATACATCAATACAGCTACACTAGTATCATCGCTGGAGCACGTACTTAATAATTCTTTTCGCTATTTATTTGAGAAATACATAGAGGCTATATTATAATGTTCTAAGAAAGCGTTAAGTTTGCATACAAAACGATTCACCAGTGCCTCACCTACGTTGTAACCTGCGCGTAATACGGACTTCTCAGGTAACATGCACGAGTCCATACGAAGTCCGCCGATGAAGCCAAAAGATCAACCAACTCGCTGTTTCGTTCGTTCTCTATACTTGATTAGTTACAGGTGGCAGCCGCTAGAGTACCGATTTTACAAAACAAAACTTCAAAACTGCATCAGTCGACTTTTAACTGCCGGCGTAGGCGTTCGCGATGGATTAGCGAAATAAGTGGCTCGTGTGTATGTGTCATTCGCACAGGTATGGCGATCGAATAGAATACGAAAATTAGCCGGACTTTGGATGAAAGAGGAGACCAATAACCTGATTGTGATATGTCAAAGGAGAGAGCGTAGTTTCTGTGATAGTGTGTGTATACCTGTGTCTTTTATTGGATACTCCTTCATTACTTGCCAGAGTTTTGCTGTTTACCTGTTTGTATGTGTGTTTCAACTTTTCTTGTTTCTTCTTGTATGGTTGATTTCTGATTTGCACTGCCCTGTTGGAACTTTACAATCGAAATCCTTCAAACATATTATTCATATTATTAGGATATGTACTGTTTTCTACAACATTACCTATTTTCGTATAACTTTCCGTTTGTTTATTTGTTTCTTTTATTTTTCTCCGGCATTATATGATTCTAGAGATTTTACCTTTATGGTTCTAAACAAGTTTATCTAAATTTTGTTTTCCTATTTATCGGTGTCTCATTTGCGTACAGCATACTATTATAGAATGACAGCACTTTGAAGCGTTAATTATTCTACGTTTACACGGAAAAAAAACTTTTTAATTGTTAGCTAGTTCGAGAAGTTGATAATTGTAAAAATAAAAATATTTATTTATGAAATATTTTGATAAACATAAATTTAACTTTTTTTTAATAACAATTATGTGCCTATATGCTATTTATTATATACATATAAGTATGATCCAGACCATTTAAATGTACTTTCGGCCCTCCTTTGATTGTACATAATAAAAACCTAAACCATTTCTTGCCATACGATTGAGATAATCTCATAGTTTTGTATACTTTTCACACAATATATTTAAACAGTTCAACAGTGATGGAATGACAGTAAATAAAAAAATATATGTTTGTAAGATATTAATTAATTTTGAAATAATATAGACTTTAGAGAACATGCATTCATGTACCTGGGTCAAAGGAAACTACACTATGTCAAAAATGGCACTTTTTCACTACGGCCGTTCAGAGACGTTTTGGTGATGCTTCCATCGGATAATATAATATAACAGTGTAGTATTCCATTCGTTATATTCATTTCTAGTAGAGTTACAACATAATTGAGTATATCACTGGACACTATGTCGATATCTCATTTTGCCAAAAATTGACATAGTGTAGTTTACCTGCCGGGTATAGATTTGTATTTGTCAGGTTTGAAAAGGTCTCTTTAAAACATAACTTTTCGAACACACTAGAAATATAATATATGCAAACAACTGAAAAACACCAAGCATAATTATATCATGCACAAATTTGAATTTAGAATAAAATATCCTTAATTTTGCCATATTTTGTTTAACGTACCACGTAAATCTAAAATAATATGTGTTCAACTAAACCTTTTATGCGATTTTACGCAAATTATTACATCAAAAATATTTTTACGCGGTGCTACCGAGAATACTCATATTCTCTTTAATCATACTGCAAATTACTTTAAAACATAAGTTTGGCATGGGGTGTATTGGTAGCGGATTCGATGATTTTACATCGGCAGATATCGAAGAATTGTTAATTGATCTCTTAGCAAAAACGAAATAGTGGAGATGATTGTTTCTGAGACTCTCGAAAGCGAGGAATTTAACGATAATCGTAAAGATTATCCCATTTTTAATGCTGATAAATTTAAATAATGACCAAAACAACCGGTGGTATTTTTGTTCTTGACAAGACAAGAAACATTCCACAAGTTGAGGCGGAAGTTGATGATGTTACCATATCTAGTAGCTCTATTGGTGTTACAGTATCGCGAAAACGAAAGATTTCGCATTTATAGTTAGAAACTGATTGCGAACAACATATTTTTTTTTTATATAATCCTAAGCTAACAAATAAAATTAATATGTTCATCTTATCTATATTTCATCTCTATGAAATTTAAATAAAAATCTTATGATACTAACGAATTTAATGTTTTTAATAACATCATTGTTTTGATAATGTTTTAATAGTTCTTTTTATGCGTAATTTTTTGAGGAGCCTATCTATCGCGTAAAAAGAGGTTTAGGTGTACTAATAATCCGGCAACATCGCATGCAAAAAATCATACGAAGGCTATCCAGAAAATATGTTTCCTGTGGCTATTAAACAAAAACATAATGTATATAAACATTTTTATTGCATTGTCATGTACAAACGTTTAACTATTTCCCACGTAATTTCCACAATTGCTTAGGCATTTGGCATAGCGGAGTACAAGTTTTTGTGTGCTCCTGTCATAGAACATTCCTGCCTGTGATGCAAATCACGTAGTAACAGCATTCTTTATCTGGATCAAAAAGACAATCAATAGAATGTAGACACATTTTATCGCCAAGAAAGAAAAATCTTAAATAAACCATTACCGTGTTCATTGATGACAATGCCCGCCCACGCGCATGTGAGTCTTACAGGGGTGCAGTTTAACCATCCATCTTATAGTCCAGACCTAGCATCGAATGATTTCCATTTGTTTCTTGGCCTATAATCATTTCTTGCTTGTCAGCAGTTCTATGACGACGACAAGGTGAATAATGCTGATACTATGTGGTTTGCGTTACAGGTGGAAACGTTCTATGACAAAGCATACAAAAACTCGTGGTCCGCTACGACAAATGCCTAAAAAATAGTGGGAAATTACGTGGAAAATAGTTAAACGTTTATATATGACAATGCAATAAAAATGTTTATATACTTTATGTTTTTATTTAATAGCCACAGGAAACTTACTTTCTGCATAGCCCTCGTATCAACGATTACTTGGTTCAATGTAATATTAAATTGTAATCTTGCGTAAAGATGCAAATTCCTTATAATTGATTAAGTCTAAAATTTTATTATTAATCACTAGGTTATGTTACTACATATATATATGAGGGAACTATCTTTTTTATCAATAATTTGTATTGGATTTCAAAAAAATATATGTACCTTATTCTATGTAAGTGTTGGTATTCTTTGATCATGTTTACCAGATTTAATTTAATAGTTGATTATCTAAGAATAATCGTATGTAAGGTGAAGCGGTATTTGTTGCACAGCATATACACGTGTACAATCAATACATGCTATTAAAATCTTGTTCTCATATCAGCTGACGTGGGAAATTATTACATGAAGTTGCATTTTTCATCTATAGCATGCTATGTTGTATAAAATAAAATATTCACGTTTCGCATTATTACCAACAATACAGAAGCGAGGTCGCGTTTATGGATTTCACGGTGTGCATATATTTCAACGGACCCGAATAAAATCGTTATAAGTCGATAAATCTTGTTATAAGTTCGTACTTTCAGAATTAAGGC
>JAPMAE010005351.1:0-13285 GCA_036584705.1 Rhyacophila sp. 25_7
GAATCGAACGCCACTGTCCACTCACCCACGACGGCAACTATATATATTCATCTAGAAATAGTCTATCTTTTAAAAACTTTCAGAATTGCCAACTATAATACTTGATATATTTTAAAACATGGCAACGCCGCTACATGTACCGTT
Organism: Rhyacophila sp. 25_7; assembly: GCA_036584705.1. Taxonomy (NCBI): domain Eukaryota; kingdom Metazoa; phylum Arthropoda; class Insecta; order Trichoptera; family Rhyacophilidae; genus Rhyacophila; species Rhyacophila sp. 25_7. The sequence continues at coordinate 145 of JAPMAE010005351.1, forward strand.
GTCTTTTAACATGCCAACTTATAAAATTCAACACAGGCCTCGTATATTAGTCAATGTTTTTTAGACAATTATTATTCATTTAATTATTTACCAAACGCTTAAATTAGACACTATTTTTTAATATTTTCATATATAAACCGCGAGACTATTGCTGTAATTTCCTAATTGCCATTTACTTAATAACTTCAACAATTTCATATATCCCTTTACGATTTATAAGAAAATCTCAGTAAAAGACTAAAATTTTTATATATACGAGTATAAGATGCCCTGATTATTTTACTTTGTGAGTCTGCAGTGCATTATATGATTATTTAACTTCTTTCACTAGGACTTTGTCTGTATTTTACAATGGAAACAAAAAAATATATACATATAACATCAGAATACAAATAACTAACTAGGTCGACAAGACCTTCTTTTGCCAATGATAATGACATTTTGAAAAAAAAACTTATGCTTTGTTATATAATATTGGAAACAAAGTTCGTCAATTATATAGTGTATACATATTCAGACTATTAGTTTATTGTATACCAGTTATTTTGACTACCACTGTTCGTTTACGGTAGCTTTTTATGTCGCCAAAATAGAACGTGACTTCTGAGAGAGCTAATTCTCAGGTTTCCTAGTTGTTATATCCTTTGTAAGTAAAAGGATTACTTCTTAAAATTAATAGTTTCTCGCGAAAGCTCCTTCTGTTTTCATAAATAGGTTATAAATGTAATCTCCTTGCCTGCCTAATGGACTGAGTCTCATTTGTTTCGTTTGTTTTGCATCGTTACACTTTGCCTTTAATTTTTTAAATTTAACTTTTTGAAGTTGTTACTTATATTTTCAAAAAAATAAGATAAATTATGAACTTTTTTCAGAGTTATATTGATAATATCAAGATCGATTTTGTCTGTAACCGTCATTTTAACGAATCATACATGGTTAAAGCAAACTTTATTTATTTTACAATGCTTATAATAATTATAAAAAAATTATTTAAAAAATTCCTTTCCGTGAAAACCAAACATTAAGTTAAACCTCTAAATAAGAAAACAAACGTAAATCTGTATACTTGTAAATATTTGTCAAACCATAAATAATATGTTCTAAACCAAAATACTAAAGCAAACAAAAAAAGTTGTAAAGATATAGTCATGTTACACCCAATACGTTCTATCGAAATAGGTGTAAAGAAAACTAAATACTTGTAACTAAGTCAAGCAAGACTTTTTTAAGTCAAGAAGTTTTTTCATGAAAAAGAAAAAAGGCTTACGAACAATAAATACAAGTAATCAATTCGATTACTGTAATTATTAACTATTTGCATTTAGAATTATTTATATAAACACTAATATATTAATAAAATTTGTGTAAGCGCAGCGTAAATTTATTTATTACGAGTAAATACAGAGATTTTATATTATCACAAACAAATGATTTAACTGTTGCTGTATAATTAGGTGTAAAATTATTATGACTACAAATATTATGACATTTTATTATCGTATATCATATATCTAATCACTGAATCATTATTTACTCAAATAAAAATATTGTATGCGCATATATATATTATGCACTCTCCAAATATCCACAAAATGATTTAGCGAGAGTAATAATTTAACGCAGTCTGCACCTGTTGTGACATGTATGGACATTGCATAGACGCATTTGTTCAATTAATATTATATGGAAACGGGAAAACAATGAGTATTCCTATTAATTTACATTGACTACGCACGGCAGGCTTAATTCCATATTATGAATTCACACAAAACATTGCGAGCTTTTCTATTATAATAAGCAAAATTATGTTGAAATTTTAATATTTTCGGTTGGTTTTTAGACCAATTTTATATTAATATTAGTGGACTTAAACACTTTAAAAATGCATACAATTTTAATATTAATTAAAATATGAAAATGTTTCTGTCATTTTTAACTATCATAGCAGTGCTACTCAAACTTTTCAAGTATGTGGACAAATATATGTAGCACTTTATCGATGTGCTGACAAATGTTTTATACTTATATCATACAATTTTTACTCCATTGTGCAAAATGTCAACTATATGTAGAATCAGTGACCGCAAAACTGTCCTAACATCACTCTTTATTCTTTTTTATAGTAAAAATGAATGCGACTTTACTATATGTTATAACATTGGTAAATATTTGAGTAAATGATAAAATACTATTTGACTTACAACTTTATATAATTTTAATAAAACCACCTAAATATGATATAAAAAATGGTTATAATTACAAATCATTTGGCACTGGAATAAAAATTAGAAAACATTTATATGGATTAAAATAATAATGAAAAATTTAATGAATTTTATGTATTTCCTAAAAATATATCGGAACACGCTGTGGATGACAATATCGACCATATGAGAGTATCGAGATGTATATATACTCATACAAGAAATGCTGATTACTAAAAAGTTTCATACCCACTCATATTGAACTGAAATAAATTTAGATAATATTTCAAAGGTTGTTGATCGCTGTTTTAAATGTCACACAATTATATTTTTTGTATTTTTTTAAATCTTGTATATAAATGACATAGTTATTTACCATTCACCAAATCATTAGCCCTTACCACTCGTATGTGAGTTAGGTTCGCCACAGCCTTGGGTTGGTACAACTCGGCTGGTCCACTAAGCGCACCGTTTAGAAGCACAAAATATAAGACCAATTTTATAGGCCGAAATAGAAATTGTATTGCATTTGGTCAATGTTATAGATAAGACTTCCAAGAACGATTTTTTTCCGAGTGACGGCTTGTTGATTATTAAATCGGCTTCGAGTGGGAAGGCTTAACACTCATTGTTGTATGCAAATACACATGATTTTGGCATTGAACTAGTAATTCATATTTTACAAGCAGAGTTGTTTTTTAGGTACTTGGGAACCAACATATCCGAAAACAATGACGTGTCGCAAAATCATGTCGCAAATTCTGGGTTTATGATGTGACCGTAAAACCTATAGTTCTGTATAGATGTGAAACTTGGGGCCTGACGAAGAAGCAAGGGGAGCCAATGCAAATATTCGAAAACAAGCTCCATCATAGTGAATGTCTTGAGGCTAAGGAGACTCAGACAGGCGAGTCATGTTGTAAGGTGCGATGAATCTAAAACTCTCAAGAAAGTGTTTAAAGGAACTCCAGTAGGCACTCGACTCATCGGCCGCCCCAGAATGAGATGGGTGGACAATGTAACCAGAGACGTACAAAATTTGAACGTGAATGACTGAAAAGAGAAAACTAGATACAGAGAGGCGTAGAGGGAAGTTGTGCAGTCGGCCATGGACCTGATTGAATCATAGCGACAATTTATTATTATTATTAGATGTGTTGTTTTCTTAACCACTATGAAAAATACGTAGACTTTAATTATATTGGGTTAATTGAATTGTATAGTTTATTGACAAATTTGTTTTGATTGAATGAATTTGCGCTTGTATTGTTTCATTTAAAGAAATCATTTTCATCGCCCATAGATAATTTTGTCGTCTTACACAACACATTCGCTGTGGATGTCATTCGCCATATTTCGTGGCCATGAAAAAAATATGATTATTCTACAATTCACAATCTTGTCACGGATCTTGCATTCGAATCAGCCGGGCCGGACCACCAGCATCGACCGCGGGTTGAGATCGCATTATTATTCAAGACATCGCGCTATCCAACGAATTAACTAGCTTTTGCTTAATTTTTCCAAGGAATCGAATCAGCAAAGTTAATACACCAACATGATGGTATGCAAATATTTTTTCATGCAACAAAACACAAGATATATTAGCTTCATAGTGAGTCGCCGGATGTATGGACGAATGACGTGAACTGACACCATAAAAAAATATGTATAACGTTTGGGAGCAAAAATGATTTTAAAACATTTTATTTGTGGTTGTAGCAGACTTATTTAAATATATACACAAATGTTTTAAGAACATATAATCTATAAAATGTTATATATGAGTAGTTTATTTAAATCACTATCCGCTACACATTGTATAAGTCAAATATGTTACGAGGTTTGAAAATTTAAATACGTGTATACATGATATGAATGGTCATATATTCGATGGCATGTTGTACGAGTACATGTGTCATTTGCTCTCAATAGGTTAAAAGTGGATTTACTACGGGGAATAACCAGTCTTTGCCCATATTATTTTCATAATTAACAAATCAAATAATTTCGAGATTGATGAAGTTTTTCAAGCTTTAAAACTTATACTTATAATAAAAACATTCAATTAAATTCGTTAATGCAAAACGTTTTACTGATTGATACCAGTAAATTTAATTTTATATCTTATTGATTCATGTCGTCATAATTTAAAATAACATTAAAATATGAACTTGACATATATTTGAAAGGTAATACAAACTGTTATTATTTTCTATGACACACGCAGTACATTGATATAACATTGAAATTTAAAAATCGTTTTAATTAATATAGCAATGTATTATCGCAGCCATTAGTTAGAGGCTAATAATGTAAACCCTATTTATTAGCAAACCAGTTTAAAAAAAATCAAGTTTACAAAACGGTTATTGGCAGTTAATTGATTGAGAATAATGTAAACTAATAAACACAGCACAGTTTTCTTGAAGGTAATCTGTCGAGTATTTTTGCTCTCACTATATGAAATGTAATTATTAATCAGTGTTGTACAGACTCCCAAACCAATTCGTTATCCTCAATCGTGGACATACAGGTTGGTTGAGTGATCAGCATTCCGGATACATAGATCACCTTATATCACAGAGGATAGGATTAAATACTAACTACTTTTTATTTAATTCTTCTCTTAGCATTATTTTTTTTACCGATGTGCCTGGTGATCCCGTCTCATACATTTCTGCTACGGAAACCCCCCATTTCAAGGGTGGGCTCTCAAAAACCTACACTGCCAGTTCTATTTTTATTCCATTTAATTTCTATCTTGGTTCTGTTAGAATTTGATGTTCTTTAACCGAATAATCCCCAAAAGAATCCCAATAATTCAAATAAAAATTACTATTTAAACTAATAAAGGATTATTATGAATTTACCACGTGACTAGGAACATAGTATACATCAGTGCAGTGCGGAGAAGCAGGGTTCACCCCATTTTTACTTGAAGCGTTTTACAAAAATGTTTTATACACGAATATTAGAAAATGATCAAAAATACAGTTTTTATTATTATTTAAAACGTTTTTAATTTTACATTTTGCAAGTATAGTTTAAAATATTATATTTGCGTCTATAGCGGGTACCACATTAGGTAGTAGCGTAATCTTTTTACGCATTAAATTTTGAATTAAACCATATAACATTTCAAGTTAACTCATAGAGTAAATACTTAAGTGCATGTACGAGTATACAATACACAGTATATATCTGTACCTGAAAGGGAAACTACACTATGTCAAAAGTCATGTTGGTGTTGTTTCCTTCGGATAATATATTAGGGTCATCCATAAACCACGTAACGCTCTTCAGGGGAAAAGAGGGGTGACCACCAACGTCCACATGATGTTACAAAGGGGAGGGTGAGTTCATCTTTATTATTACGTAAAACTTTTTCCTTTCAAAAAGTAGATAGAAGTTGACTATAAATTGAATTCTTATTTATTGTGGAAAGTTACGTTACCTTCGATAGAAAGGATGGGAGGGAATCAGGCTGAATATCTTCATGGTATTACATAGAAGACGAAAGGTAAGAAAACGTAAGAAAAAAAGTAATATGGTTTATAGACGATCTACCTAACACAGCATTTATCACAATATTCCTATCACGATAGTATTGTCTAGTAAGGTTACAACATAACTTAATATATCACTGGAAAGAGCATCGCGAGATATACTACACTATGTCGATATTTCAATTTTGCCACAAACTTACAAAGTGTAGCTACAGATATTAAGTAGTATGTATTTTTCTCAGTACTACATTAAGTCTGCATACTGGTAAAATAGGAAAGTCAAAAAATACTGTTTTGAGAAAATTTGTTTTTAACTTTTAGCCTCTTACATAATATTTTACGATAATATGTTAGGCCAATTGGGACTGTAAGTCCTGTTGAATTTTTTTTCCAGAATTAGAAGATACATGAAACCACTTTATCTGATCAGCCAAATAATCCTCACTTGGCTTAATGTGTTTTCCCAGTAACAAAATATTAATATCGATTTTAATATTAAGAATATGGCTAAGCTTGTTTTATGAGATGAAAGAGCGTGTTAAAAACTACCTAATTGCAATATTAGGTCAAAACAATCATTTTTCGACTTATCACCTTTTACTAGTATACCGATGAATTTTAAATGTTTATTTTTAAAAATCAATGAGTTTTGAATGTGTGAGGTCTGTGATTAATTCAACACTATGATGAATAATCTATTTCGCAGAATATGTAGAAAACTGATTAAAATTTCAAAAACAAGTGATAAAAACTAGTATTGATGGCTTTGGTTATACCACGCGTTTATTAAACACTTTCAATGTTATAAATCGTCAGCTACTTACAGCGTTTAGTTTATAAAAAAAATGTTAGACGCCTTCCCAGTGTAATCAAATTTGAGTAAGGTACTTTATATGTAGGTGTCGTTTGCTAGCAATTATGCGTGTTAGAGATTCGTCCGATTAGTTCTGAAAAATGAAAAATGTCTAGCGGTTGTAATTTATTGCCAGCAGATTCAATTATTATCCAATGAAATAGCCATACAGCCATATAAACAATAAATCATGTTTATCTAGTAGTTAACAATGCGGCGCAAAAGAATCGCACATAACTAATACATGCATTAAATCAATATCATGAAATGCTCTCAGTAAAATACTTAGTATAACTATTCTATTGATTGATATTGTAATCCATAGACTATACGTATCTTATAAATAACAGTTTTCATGTATGCTTCGATTTGCCCATTTATTTTACATTTACCAAAAACATTTAGGTTTTCGTATTTCCTACATTTATACATTACATTTAAAAAAATATATAAACTAATCCGAAATGTATGAACTAAATAGAAGAGAATTATTTGTTGATTTCTCGCTTTAAATAATTTGGAATATTAAATTAAATATTATTAAAGTGCTTCGTAGGTGAGTAGATAGCGCATCAGACTCATGAGCCAATCTAGGGTTCGAATCTAGTAGCTGGCAAAAATTTTATAGGTTTTTCATATGCATTTGAAACTAGGACATTAAACGAATTGGTTGAACTAATAACGCATAATTATTACGCATAAAAATCTTCATATTGTGATGATCTATATGCTTCGTTTCGGACCGGATATGATTAAAAGAGAAAAAAAGAGTTAATTTATTTATCTAAACTTTTTTCTACATATTATAAACATATTGATTTATTGCATTCACAACATGACGATAATAAAATAATACATGAATGAAATGAAATATAAACATTAAATAATATATTTTTATAACACTCCGCAACGAAGCATATTAATTTTAGTAAACTAAAAATTGCTCTGACAGATTTTTAAACTTGTAAGTATTATTTTAACTAATTTGGTTTATGTCTTAGTTCCAAATGCGTAATAAAAAACCTGTGAAAATTTACCAGATACAAGATATGAACCAGAAACCCTCGTATACTAAAGTTGCATGTACTATCTATTTACCTATGAGGGCAAAAATTAACATATATATAAATAAAAACATAGAAATTAAAAAGTAATAAGCGTGAATAACGTCATAAAATATATTTCTATTTGAGGCAGTATACTGATTAAGTTTAATATTTTTTTTATTCAAAATTAATTCATAGAAAAAACTCACTTAAACTGACTTTCTCTCAAGTTATTACTTTCGGTGTTAGCACAACTACTGGAAAATTAGTTCTAAATTTTGAGATGGAAAAAAATATTTCGTACTTACAGATTAATATTAGCCGGAATGGCAGAGTTGCTATTGATACAACGCATGAGTTGAAAAAAATCACGGCTGGGTAATGATTCTTACTAAATTCAGTCTAAGTTAATCAGGTAAAGCCGCGGATAGAAGCTATACACTAAATATAAAAGTGTTTTATTTCTGAATATTCAACGAGAATTCAAATGAATATTCAAATGTTTATTCATTTAAATTGTAGCCAGAACACGAATCTGAAACGGTCGACAAAATAATTAACAACTATTACTAATAAAAAAAAGTGTTAAGAAAATCTTCACACTATGAAGGTCTTATATGCTCCATCTTAGAGAGTACATGGAAATACAAAAGTAAGAGAATATTTAGATACATTGCAGTTTATTTAATGTCATTCATTGAGATACTTATAAAAATATGATATTAAGAAGATATGGAAGCGTTTGTAGGCCGTTTATAATAAATATTTAAAAAAATCAATGACAACATCATTTTAACGACAGTAAAAACATTACTGACGGATAGCATTATATACAAAAATAGGAGCAGTGTATTTCATTTGTATAGTAAAAAAATAACATCTCCGTCAAATATTTAGTATTAGGAACATTAGCATGTCGATTTATTTCATTTTATCCCGTCTACATTTAAATCAATATTCCATGTGAAATCTAATTAAAGTTTTTGGTAGAGTATATTAAACTTTATAGTTTGTAAATTTACGTATCTGCTCAAAGACTAGAGTGTATATCAGTTTGTTGAAGACGAATTTATTAATCTTGTATTATAATAACCACAATTTTGAATATTTAACACATTGCATAAATAATGTAAATATATATTTAGCTTCAGATTATTGCAAATAAACAAATGAGTCATTGCTTTCAATGTGTGGCTATTATTAGTATTTTCTACTCATGTAGAGGTGCTTGCACATATTTTTGTATGTATTTGCAACACAATGATTGGCATGCATCTAACAAAAGGTGAACCTTTTCAATTAAGTCTAAGCCAATAAAAATAAATGCACGTAGCTTATTTAGTGTCTTCGTGTGGATGGCTTATTATTGCACTACGTGATCGCTGATAATTATTGTCTATAAACACATATATTTTTTTTCGAAGTACTCATATCATATTATATTATATAGTTTATAAACTAAGCTAAAATACGAGTAATATTAAAAAAAAAAGTTTTATTAAATATTCATTAAAAATACATTTAAAACATAACAAAACTATAGAAATATTCTTAACCAAAAAGAAATAAACTCATATTTATTTGTTCATCGCTTAAGTATATTTAAGTAATGCATATTTATAATATCAAACCAAATAAAACAAATTACAAAAAGATTTTAATGCGTTATGTCGATATTAGCGAAATAACCAAAAAATCATTTATAATTTGTATTCGTTGAGTAAAGGGTCTTTCATAAACCACGTAACGCTCTTGAGGGGGAGGTAAGGATGGCCACCATAGTTTACATGGCGTTACAAGAGGGATAGTGTGTTCATTTTTATTTTTATGTAACACTTTTTTTATTTGAAATCTTCTAAATTTAAGGAAAGTTGCGTAACGTCTGAGAGAAGGAAGAGGGAGAATCAAGCTGCCATTAAATGAAGGGGGGTATAAAAAACGTTACATGCCATTAAAGAGGCCCTAAGTACAAATAAACAGTTTATTTATATACAGATTGGATAAATATATCAATATTGGCGTTTCTGCTTCAAATCAAAACACGTTTAATAGTTATTATGGACTCGGCTTTAAATACAGAGGATAATTATGTGGTTGATATATAACTTAAAATATAAAAAGAAGTTTCTTTTTTTTCCATTTTTTCGTGTACATGATTTAATACGAGTATATTAGATACCCCGCGTACCTCCTCATTTTTCAACGAAAGCGACGAAGACTGTTATACAACCTTTACATAACTATTTGCTTTATTTGCAAATCTTTATGCTTTGAGTATGATAAATTAACTAATAAAAATAACTCAAAGGCCTTGTTGTTTCGTTTGAAACAACCCTGGTTTTAATTCAACAGCTCTGCAGTCTATGAAGAGGTGGTAAGTACATGCATTTGCCTATTTATAAATTGACTAGAACAAAGTCCCACACAGTTTCGTTGCACCACCACGCGGAATATTTTATTGGTAATTATCTTAAATTGGTTACATATAACAGTTAAAATTTTGGCCATCCGATTTGTGCTCTAAGTGCATGCCTGGCAAATGCTGCGCCGGGAATAGAAAAGGCCTATTAGTAGCTAAAACAACGCAGTGCGTGAATTTTTGAACGGATGCAACCGTAAAACTAAGCTCTTCCTTTGGACCTAGGAGCCAGTTGCAAAATTGATTATTGTTTTATTATGTATTTTGAAAAATAGGCAAGGCAACCTGACGTAATCGCTCGTAGTAAGAATGTCATAATATAAAGGCCGCGGTGTAAAAATTATAATTTATCTAATAAAATATAAAACTAACATGCTTTAATTAAATCTAGAATTTTTTTACCAAAATTTAGACATAATTTGATAATAAAAATACGTTTAACATTACAATTATAGTTAATATTTGCAAACATGGCTCATTTCACTATTCCTGAAAAATAAACATTAAATGTAATTTTGGAAAGATTTTTATTAGTATGTAACGCTACGATCCGTTCGGGTCGATGGCCGATTAAACAACACTATTTCAGGCTTCATTGTCTCTTTATATTTCTTTTCTAGAATCTACACTCAATTTTAACAGATATCTATCAAACTTCATTCAAATAAACTCTTAGGAGTTCTAAATTCATTATATTTTAGAACGTGATGTACCCATGTGAGTTTTTTTGCTCTGAAGACATTAACTATACCATGATCAAATTGTTGTAAAAACTCGGCGTTAGAACGGACGCGAAATTGTTGTTTTTCTTCGCCTAGTACAAGTATTCATTTAAGTATCTGCACGGTTTTGCTCTTACACGATAACGAAATTCCGTAAACCTCGTATAGCATGGCAACCTACAACACGGTTTCATTTTTATTTCTAGCACGTTAACGAAAATGCGAAATCTCGTTTATAATTAATACTGTGTGTACGTACACACTTCAATCACACGATTTTTATTCCAGAAAATTACAAATTTAAGTTATGTACTATGCCATAGTGTGTATGCGGTACTACTACCACATTATTCTTTTTTATTTGTTTTATTTATGTTGATTTATCAAAATGCTTTTGTTTTGGGTTCAGAAAGTAATGGTATCGTTCGACCAAAAACACTTTTGCCTCATTGTGCTGAATAAAAAAGGTTCAAAATAAATCAGAATAGAACTTTGTTTTCAAATAATAGTCACAAGTATCAAACAATTTTAAACTATAGAAATATATTATTACGTCAATATTTTTTCGGTGCTGTAAATACTAAATAGTTATTCAAAAATATAATTATACCAATATTTTACTACAGTATTCTTCTTTTATTGATTGCCAAGATACGTAATGATTTTTGAAAGTGTAAAAATCAAGGTCTAAAAATATATTAACTAACCATAAGTGCATGAGTAAATAAATCATTTCTTTGATAATAAAATCGTATGACACCTTATTAATTGCGAGTTTTCACCGTGTATCGGTTTACAAGTAGAGCTTGACACGTACTTAATATATTGTAAAAAATGTTAATTAAAAATTTTCAAAACGCGTTCTCTTGAATATCATGGACAACTTCTAGTCTTAGAACGTTTTATTTTTCATACTAATTATAGAATATTTTTTCATCACTAAATGTATTTCATTTGTCGTTGTTTTATATTATAATAGTAGTCAATAACACGAAAATAAACTGCTTTATAATATTTATACTACATACATTTATCATAAGGTCCCTTAACAAAAAATACATTTTTCATTAAACGTATAATACTTCATTGTAATATAATTATCAAAAAAAATAATAAATTATACAGCCTTCCGTTGTTTATTAACCTACAAAATTAATAAACAAAATATTCGCAATACACGATAAAGTATACTATAACAAATAAATGACTTGATTTCTTTCATCTAGAACCTAATGTCATCACTGATTTAGGTGAAGAAAATTGTTAGTTTTATCTTTTATTTGGTTCTTCATCTAACCTAAATGGACTTTGCGTAAATAGACTTTCGCCGCAGTCTTCTTTCACTCTGTTAACAAAACAATGTCATTAATAATTTGGAAAAACGTGCAATGTCCTTATCTCATACGCAAAGAATGACAATTAAAATTCTAGGAAGCAATTAACTAAATTAAATGGAATATCAACATTTAAATATTTGGGGTTCGTTAAAAGAAAACGTTTGCACTGTGTGCCTTCTGGCTTTTGCTATTTTATAAAAAATGTGGTTAATTATTTTTAAATAGTATTTACTCAAAATACTGAGCGATATTTTCCATTAAATTACATTATCGTACTATATATTAATATATATATATATATATGCTATTTCACACATTTATTGCAATGTTTAACACTTTTATGGAAGATAATGACATATATTGAGATTTTTTTAAAGTAACAATATATTAAACACAAAAGTATTATCTATAAAATACAGTTTTACACTTCTAATGATTAGTTGGTTTGAACTCTCTATCTAAGATAATAATATAATTTAAATTGCATTTAGTGTACTTGTAGAACAAAATCACAAAAATTAATTTTAATACATAAATATGTATATATATTTCTATAAAGTAAATAAATTGAGGTATGAATGATTAAAAATAAATAAATACTATACTTACCTTCACCTAAAATTTTATCATCATGAAAACTCTTTTTTATAGTTTATTAAGCAATATTGCATATAAAAACATATAATTATTAATTAAAAATGCCTATCTATTGTTTACCGTTATTGCATATAGTATTTTATATTATTATCTTTGTAGGTGAGCAGATAACGTATCTAAATGACACGTTGAGAGTTCAAATCCCGTAGTTAGTGAAAATTGCACGGGTATATATATATTGCAATAGAATATATATTTGGTATATAGGTGCATGGACCAAATTTTTCAACTAATAATTGACAAACATTATTTAAAAAAAATCTTTCAATACAATTTTTACAACGTGAGAACTCATATGACCCGTTGTAATTTTGGTATGGTTAAAAATCAGTAGTTATCTATTAAAATCTGTATCATGAATAAATATATTAATAAAATTACAACCAACATATAT
>JAPMAE010005353.1:2657-13281 GCA_036584705.1 Rhyacophila sp. 25_7
GTATTTTAAAACGAAATAATTTCTTCCGAATCTTCGAAAATTATACAGACCTTGACTTTAATTCAAGTACACATTTCTTTGTATGAATTAAGTTTAAAAAAAATACTTGATACATTGCTTTTTACTGTGTTTATATAATTATATTTTCAAATAACTCATTTGTTATCACATAACAACATTGAGATTTTTCGGAGAATAAAATATTTTCTTTCATTATTCAACATTCGAATAAAATGAAAACGTCCAAAGTGAGAAAAATTCAACATTTTTTAACATTTGCGTAATAATCAGAGTTTTCCGACATAAAAATTTATCTATATTTCACAACACATGTATTTTGGCAAAATTAAAAATTGATTTTTGTGAAATAGATGTTTTCTTCAATTTTTATACAATAATCATGGAAAAAAACTTAGAAGAAATATCAACTCTGTTTTTCATCCTGTTATAAAATTTGTTATTGTATGGAGAATTTTTATAATGTAACGGATACTTTAAAAAAAGTAACAAACGTAATTCTTTAGAGATTCTCCTTTTGCTATTAAAAAAACTAGTAATTCAAGGGCTAATTTCACAGTACGATAAACTCTAATACGGTGTTTAATATATATAAGACTACATTTCTTTTAACTACTGCGCCCTGCTTTGTATAAAATTATTCGTTATTCTAAAAAAACTTTTTTACGATATTCGTTTTTATACGAGTCGTGTTTTAACGAATTCTATAACGAATATTAACGATGGAGGCGTAAGTAGCTACCGCCTCACACATTCCCACTTTGGCTCATAACGCGTCGTTACGACCTCGAAAACTGCTGAAAATTTATATATTATGTAGTAATCCTGCAAGGAATTGGGCTTACCTTCGGTATTATGTATAATATTACGTTTCGTGGTGTCTATTGATGTTACACCTGTCATATTACCGTGTGAACATTCCGTACCTTTCATAGAAATTTACAAGTCTTATATTATCGAATATATTTTATCAACCGGCATAAGCGGACTTACATACTTCCGAAGGATCTTCAAATATACTTTTATTCATTACAATATGAAACTTTATTAATATATATCGACCGTGTTTAGGTAAAAGAGAGTAGCCCTCACAGAACAAATTTGACAGTAGACACAAAAACGTGTTTGAATGATTAAATTTTAAGTGCACGATGACCAATAAATTGGTGTTTCATTTTTCTGAACTGATAATTAAAATAGTTATTAAATAAAAATCATCAAAATTTGACACAAACTTAGTAGGTCGTTCTTTTTTCAAAATCTATAGCTGAATTTCGATAACAATTTGGCATTATTGGCTTAATTCCATTTAACAAAACGTATATTTAGTTGTGTACATTGTGATTCTTAAATAGAAGCACTTAAAAAAAACTTATGCTTACGTCCTTTTACCTAAACATGGTATATGTAGTACATTCGTAATGTGGAACATTTAAAGAACTTGAGCTATATGAAAGCCTTATTCCAAAATTTATATATATTTAAATACGGTTAGACACACACGTAGTATACTCATATATATTTGAAGTTTGAATTTGTCCAGCATTTAATATACAACTTAGTACGTACGTTGATATCTTTGAAAATATTTATGTAAAGAAAAATCGTAGCCTAAGGAAAACTTAGATTTTCGCTGAGATCGACGTTCTCTTTCAGTAGTATTGAGACATAGACGTTTTCCTAAATTGCTATCGTTCAGCCACTGTTCTCTTTCCACGACAATGCCAATATTGGCAATCTATTTCGGGAGGCGAAGCAAGCTATATGGAAGTAAACTTATCTTTCTTCGTCTTCCCCGCCAAGTCGTCAAAGGAATGATTCATTTTTTCTCCATGTGTACATATCAATCATGTGTCGCGTTGCGCAAACGTTACGTAAATCTGAAAATGTGTCTGTTTAAATGTAGACCTTTCAATTTTCTTGTACCGGATGCCTGAGTGCCAAGTGGAAAAGTTTCAATGTACGATCTTACATGTGTATGGTTGAGTTTGCGAAATCGGAGCTATATTGGCCCATTTTCTAGTTGCACATAATTATCGAACTTAATTTCGAAAAATTACTAAAATAAGATGTCGTTGTTTCATATGCATATCGATCCCGCTTAGGCAAAAGAGCTTAACCCCAGTTTTTTGAAAAGTGCTTTTATGTGAGAATCATAATATACACAAAAAATACATGTTCTATCAAATGAAATTAAGCTGAAAATGCCGAATTACCATCGAAAAAGCATCAACCCTCAATTTTAATGATTTTCCTTTAATAACCGAAAAATCATCAAAAAACGTTTTTTTTGCCTCCTATAAAATTTGTTCGATGAGGGTTAATCCTTTTGCCTAAACACCATCGATATGAATTTAAGGGGAAGATGACACGTGCATTCGTTAATAATTAATTTGACATATGTATGGTATAACACATATCTACTATTTTCATATTTTTTCCGTGTCCGCTCCAAGACGGGGGATGAAGAATTTCCTTACAGTTTTTTATGAGTAACACTTATTAAATTTCCTGACTACAAATATAAATGAACTAAAATTTGTGACCAGTTAGCTACTCATGTACTCACTGGACTATATTGACCCGTTACCGGCATATAATCGTAAGCGGCAATTTGACGATTTGCGGTTTTTTTTATTAAATCCGTCGAAATAGATATCCGTACGGTATCAAGTTTTCATCTTGTGTTGCAAAATGATATGCACACGTTTATAATTTAAAATTTGTTTATTAAACATAACCTTAAATATATTTTTAAAAACTCCAGAAAATGCAATTTTTATGCTTACAATCTTGGTTGATACGAGTATGTACACTGAACATTAGTCGTGTAGTAATATTATTGTTTTCTCTACATCGATAATATAGTAAACAAGTGTTTTATTTCGGTGGCTTATTGTTGCTAAGATTTTTCTTTTTAATAAAGACATCCACCTTCTTTTGTAGATGAGTAAATAATTGAGTAAATATGAAGATACAAACTATTGTTTGAAATTTTATATACTTTTGAACGTACTATAAATGATTGTTATATATATTTTGCTTATTTCTCTAAAAAAACTACGCTGTTTTAGTGAGAGTACATAAAAAAATACAATTATCTTTTTATATTTTCATCATTCAGCAAATATCACTTTTATACCACTCAATTCTTTGAAGCAGATACTACTGCAATCTTTAATTTCCCACATACTGCATTATCTTCACTAGATTGATTTGGGCTTAAGTTAAAAATCTGTACAAAATAACGTTATTAATATATTTACAGTGCAAGCAAAGGGTGCAAGTTAGTTGATTAGGTTGTACTAAAAATTTTGAAAATATTACCAACATTGACAAATTCAGCCTCAAAAATGTATGTACGGATACGTCGTTATGCTATAGCGCAATGGTTGGTAGCCTACTACCAGCTAGTAAGGAAGTTACCTGCGATAGCGTTTTAAGTTACCCGTAAAAAAAAATATAAAACTTAGATATTTTGTTTTGAAAATGAAAAAAAAAATAATAAAATTGTTAAATAAATATTTTTATTATAAATATTATATATTTTGTATTCATATATGTCTGCCAAATTAATTCGTAAAACGTCAAACGAAACATTTTTCGCTAAGCACATATTTTTTTAATAGCTAGTTGAAATATTTTACCTTTGTCTCCCAATGTGTTGTCAACTAGTCGTTGTACGGAAAACATATTTTAACATCCTAAAATAAACGGAGCTTTAACATTACGAAACACGTATATTTTGCATAGTCTAAATAAAAAAAATATTTTTACATAACCTCACTTGTCTTGAATTGAAAAAAATAATATCTTACACGTTAGTGCTGCGTCTCAGTATTTATTTACCTGTGCTGTATTATTTACCGTAGGGGCGCGAAATGCGGGGGCCGCATCATTTCGTATGCGCCGTATCTGAGAGTATTTCAATTTCAATCGTGTAAATAAATATTATTCAAACACATTTACACGTATGGGGAGTACTTTTTCCGACGTATTACGTCTGCGTGATAATGGTTTCCATGTATATTTTGCGCCTTAAAAGCGAAGGATAGGCAGACTTGCTATTGTACCTTGAGAGTATAATTCTTTTCGTATTGCCTAAAAATATTGGCGATGTCATACAGTGGAAGTAAATATTAAATCATCACATGTTTTTTTTAATAGAAAGCATCAGAACTCTTGCTATGTTGCTGGTTCAATTATAGAAATAGTATGAACTTTATGTACCAACATATCATATATATAAGTAGGATTTATAAAATGACATTATGGTTTTGAGTAAACGATCGATAATTATTGAACAGTGTGAATTTTCATAAAGCTTTATGTAATAAATCAAAAATAGTCTCTCTCATAAAAGCATTTTATTAATAATTCCGTACAATAGTGCTTTTAATCGTGGTATATGATTTGTTATTTCTCATTAATAATACAATTATTTTATTGAAAAACCTGACTCAAGTTTTTTTAACATTTTCACGTTACTGCTATTTTATAAAATGAAGTTAAATTATTGTTTTTTTTTAATATTTTCAGGTAAGAATCTTTACTGTTTTGCATTTCCAATGGGGCTTGTACTCCAGACTACTATAGAGATGGATTCAGCATCATGACATTTGCGGTATGTTTCGTATTTCATATATATATATCATCCAATTAAAATATGCTCATCAGCGCTTTTCCAATATGGCTATAAATTTAATAGAGTAGACTTACAAATGTAATGATTTAAATGAACTTCTTATTAGATTTGAGATTATTTTTGTAGTTAATTAATAAACATTCAATAGCCAATGGCTGACATATCCAATCATTCGTACAATTGGCTATTTACGTTGTTTGACATATGATTTTTGTATTAGCCAATAGTACATCCAAAATATCTATTATACCAAAACGTTATAATATTCTTTTAAATCGGTATGTTTCTTCATAGTAACCACATTATTTTTTTACACATTTGCATATCAAAATGTTTTGATATTGGCTGCCCATTCTCGATCCAATCGAACCTTACAGGTGATGCATGTACATTATATATTTTGAGATTCATCACGCGTTCCAATTTCAAATTCAAATGAGAATGAATTCATTTTTCAAAAGGTAGGCAATTGGTTGAATGCCTATACGGAAGTGTTGCCATATGAGTAAAAATTTATGCTATTGTATCATTCTTTGTGCTTTTGAACATTCGAAAAATTAAGCGATTTACTTTTCTCCGCGGAATATCTATTGTACGATTTATATAAAAATATATTTTTGTGTATTTTAAGTGTTCTATGTAGTTACAGTTATCGTGTTATTTTCATTCATTATAAATGTAATTTTCACATTTCATATTATTATATAAATGTTTATATTTAAGGATATTTAAACTATATTTAACTTACTGAATAATTGGTGTTTGAAGCACATGGCATCCTATGTTCTTCAAACACCAATCTCATATTGAAATTATAATATTTTTAATGTGGAAGAAAAACATAATGATAATATCTTAATCAATAAAATATTCTATACAGTGTATATTAAAAGTACGAGATTTAAAAATATCTAGTATTGAAATGATTATTATGAGCGCTTTTACATACGTGTTTTTGTTCAGTGTGACATAAAATACATAATATAAATAATGATTATAAAGATAATAAATGTAAAATATTTATAAAAATATATCTTAGTTATCAACATTGAATATCTTTCATTTTACTATCCGGTTAAGTGCCAGAAGTGAGTTGATTTGCATAACTTAAAATGTAGTTTTCTAGATAAATTTGATTATTTTGGATGATGACAAACATGAAAATGCAGAAACATGACTATAATATGATCATTAAAATAAAAATCATCATATGGAAACATTAAATATATTTTTTAAGAAAACTACTATAAGGTTCTAAGTTTGCTTAAAAATTCACATCTTGCCCAATTGTATATAGCATTCTGTGCTGTATATGTATTATATATACCACAGAAAATGTTAAACGAATGTTGAAGACATATTGTAGAAATCTAACCTCACAGATACTGCGAATTGTGATACTTGTCTTGTTATTTAAACGTTAATTGATTTATTTACTCAAATACTCTTGTTTCGTATTTATTTGAAGATTATTATAATCATATATACTCGTATTGTTACATTTCCATCGCTTTCATAGCTCTGGTACTATAATTAGAATATTAATATACGGTCAGGTTCGAAATTTATTTATTATTTTGATAAGTTTTACCATAAACGTCGCAATTAATTTTAGTACGAAGACTTCTTTATTCACTTTTTTTTAATTTACACACATCTAAGGAGTCGTCCATAAACCACTGAACGTTTTTTCTTGCGTTCTTTTCTAGAAGTGTCGTTACATGTATAACATACATGTAACGACATGTAGACATTCAGGTCGATCCCTCCCTCCCTCCTTTCAGAGGTTACGTAACTTTTCACATTAAATAGGAATGCAATCGGAGGCTGAAAGTCAAATAACGCTATCTACAAAAGTGCAACTTTACAGGATAGCCAAAAATCGTTTTTTTATTTTCTTTGAACTCAACAATGCAGATGTTTATTTAAATTCTAATGTTCAAATGTTATAATTTGGTGTTGCTTGATAATTTGATTTTTCTTGTGACAAAAATGCTAACAGCTTATACGGTCTTTTGATATTAAATAAAGGCAACTTTATGTAATTAACGTTATACTTTACAGACGATTTAAGAAGAAAGTAGAAAAGATTGACATACCGTTGTTTGATAATTATGTAGCCAAAAACGTAACATAACACTATCACAAATAAAATAAAAAAATGCATTTTGTGGATAACGTTGTTTCATTTTAAGTCCTCGAATTAACAATCAACACCAATCCACTTTTTGAGAGGGAAACGTATTATGTAACAATACAAATTAGCCCACTCTCCCCCTTGTAACGATATGTAGAGATTAGTGGTCACCCCTCCAGCCCCAAAAGCGTTACGTGGTTTATGGGCAACCCCTTACATGATAACATTTATTTAGATAAACACTTCGATAACATGGTTATGCATGTTATTCGTTATTTATTGTATTCAATTAAATTACTATCACAAAAGATGGAGAAGTATTTCGACATACGTATATTAGTTATGTCGCTGCAGATGAATTATGTTTGAATATTTATTAGAAAACGTCGTTTACATGTAAAGGTATGTGTTTGTAGAATACATTAACAATCTAGTTGAGCTTTCTGTAGTGGAACGTAGAACAAGGAGTTTAAGTTTTGTAAGGCCATTAATGTCTTGCGTTGTATTTGTTAACCGGATCTTTGCGACTGAGCTGTGTTTTGTTTTTGTCTATTTATACTACCTTATAATTAACCATTCTTACGTGTAAGAGGGTTGTTAAACGTGTTTCTTGGTAATTTGAAGACTTAAATATTTGATAACATAATTCTTTGAGTGCTCACACTACGAACTACGCAAGAAATCCTGTGATATTAGGTAAAATCGTAGATTTGAAAACATTCAGCTATCTAAGTATGAACTATTTCGGAATATATTATCTTCTAAGCTGGAGAAATTTTAGTTAAACGTAAGAAATAACACAGAGTATAAAATAATTAGTTAGCTAGTTTGAAATGTCACTAAAAATGCCGTGCTCTAAGTTCTACCTAACGATTCCATATGGCAAAAAACATAAATATACTACAAAAATATTCATTTTTATTACCAGCATTAAGTTGAAATAGTTTTCTTTTTCTATTTTTTACCTATTTTTATTTAATTTTCTAATTTCTTTTCTAGAAAATATGCACACCGTGCTATGCCTTTTTGAGTTGATTTTCAATGCAACACGAGATGAACTCTAGTGTGTTTGTTGACATTCACGTGTTTTTAATGGAGTCGTCAAGTATTACATCATCATCAATACATTCAATGTCACATATCGATAGATCGATAGTGAGAATTTTACTACTCATAACCTTATTTTGTGTTAAAGTTGACATTCGTTACAAGGATATTCTACGGGTATTCTATTTTTTAATTCCCGCAAATCTTAAAATATTTGTAACTTATTTTTCGTGGTTCTTACGTTATTTTATGATAATATCACAACGAATAACAAGAAAACTAACAAAAATTTGCCGCTAAATTTTACCAACTGTCAAACGTGTCGAATACGAGCAATCAAATTTGTAAAAAAATGCGTCAT
Organism: Rhyacophila sp. 25_7; assembly: GCA_036584705.1. Lineage (NCBI taxonomy): Eukaryota > Metazoa > Arthropoda > Insecta > Trichoptera > Rhyacophilidae > Rhyacophila > Rhyacophila sp. 25_7. The sequence continues at coordinate 10,866 of JAPMAE010005353.1, forward strand.
TGAACAACGTGATGAAAATTTTTAATATTGACACCTCGTAAGCAATAACATTATTTCTTCGTAACATAAACATTTTCTAACGACACTGAGCATTATGGTAATGAGATAATAATTTTTATTCATACTATCAATTTTTTTTTTGTCTTCCATTTTTACCAGAAAAATAGTCACGAGAGATCAATCTTAACATAAAACTGGAATACGAGTAGTCAGTCTCACCATCTCTATATTAATGTTAAGAGTAACTTTTCCGCGATTATTGCTATTATCAAATCCCTACAAGGAGATACTCATAGCGGATGCTACGTTAGAACTGGCGACACTACGAGTATCGCGAATGCTTTGAGTCTCTACATCTTAACTTATAAAAGTGTAGATAATAATATTTACTTTTTTCCATGCCGACCGCGTAACTAAATTCATGTAGAAATTATATCTTACTCATGTTCAGTTCAATTACTTGACGTATGATAAGTATTTCGGAAATCTTTGTAACGTAACAGTTCGTAAGAATGCATATAATTTACGAAACATTTGTATATTGTTATAATTTGAAGGGTTACCTAAACCGCGTTTACGGTAACATCTATTCAAAACTTAAAAAGTTTAAGTGCTTCCTTCTAAGTAGTGAACTTAAGCTCAAGTAATGCCTCAATACGACATATATTGTAGCATTTTTGTCTATTTTTTTAGTATAAATAAAACGATTTCCATGCCTCGCTAATATGGATTTGTTATGCGTTGGTAAATTGTAGATATTATTATTAATTTTCGTGAGTAATTTTATATTACATTTGACATGCTGTTTATCATTTAATTTATGCATAGTCTCACCTTAAATGGGTTTAATGACATGGCAAATTGTTCTGAAAGGGAATCTGTAACAATTATATTAACGTATCAAAGAGTATCGACGCGCATATACGTCCACTCAAAATTCACTTTAAAGAAGTATAAACGTGTATATACGTAAGAACCAAGCAATAACAAACTCGTATATATTATTTACGTTATTAAATAAACATTATAGAATAACAGTATTGTGTACATTTAATAAAATTCAAAATTTAAAGCAAGATTAATGAATTAACTCTCACCCAATTATGAAACCGTAATTAAAAAAAACTTTGTTCTGGACAAGTTAATACATTAAAAATTTCCGATAAAACTGTCATGTTTATATATTTTCAAATATAAGGACGTCATATAGTCTAATAATTTAATCACGGACATATATATATAGTTTTCTCGCAGATGAAACTTTGTGATTTACACCGAAACTTTTGTGTATTTTTTTTTTATTAAATCTCCCAAAATTGTGCTGGTTATAGAATCAGTAAACACGTGTGAAGAACTTTAACCTAGTTGACTTTTCCACTTGCCGCTTCCTTGTTTTCTCCAGCAGCGGGTGCTATGGGAAAGCGACGACGCCCTGGTGCGTTGGGCGGGTGCCGACACGTCGCGGCGCCCATAGCATTCGAAGGCTCTAGCGGGACACGTACGGTAAACAAGCGAATACTTTTGCTCAATTCGAGATCGAATTATTTTATCTCGGGGGACACCGCGGGATTTCGAGAACGAAGTCCCTTTTATGCGATGTTCTTAACATTCTTTTTTGACAAGTTTGAACAATACGTACGAATATACTATTTGAGCCAATTCATATTCAAGGAATATTTATTCAATATTGAAATTATTATAAAATCACAAAGCATTTTCCTCAACTTACTGTTCACACAATATCTCTTATTTACCATACTCACAAATTATAACTATTGAAATAATAATCAGTTTTTATACATTTTTTCCATAAAAATATTTTAAAATATAAAATCAATATTGATTTTGTCTGTTACAGTATTTTAAACTGTTAAAAAAATAAACATCATATATATTTATTCATTCCTTTTTTCCTTTCCCCATACTTAACCTAATTTTTAGGTAGGGCAATAAAACATTATATTAATAATTTAAAATGTATTAATTAGGGTCGTCCATAAACCACGTAATGTAATACCATATATATATTCAGCTCGACCCCCCTCTCTAAAAGGTTACGTAACTTTCCGTATTAAATAGGAATGTAACCAGTTTTTGAGAGGAAAAAGTGTTACATAACAATAAAAATTAAACTACCGTCCCTCTTGTAATGCCATCTAGACCAGTGGTCGGAAACCTACTACCCCCAGGTAATTGAATTACCGAATACTACATTTTGAATTACCCACCAAAAAAATCTTGATTCCTGTGTTCGACTCCAATTACCCACATATTTGCCAAATATCGAAAAACTTTCCAAAAAAAATCAAAACCAAGGTAGCCAAATAGGTAATAAAATATATTTATATTTACACATACATGTACATGTACATATTTTATTTTATGAAAATATATTTTTTTTAACTTTTACCCACTT
>JAPMAE010005365.1:0-13270 GCA_036584705.1 Rhyacophila sp. 25_7
CTCCAACACGTGCTGATTTAGTTTATGTTTTTGAATACTTTAAATATAACATTAAATGTCAACTTTTGTTTATAGTGAATTATTTAATGGTGCCAAAGAGTTAGTTTTAATGAGATTTAACCTGTTAACATATACATACATACATATTAACGTTCAGTTCAGTCAAATTATGTCATAAATGTTACTATTTTATATAATATTATTAAGAATTCTACAACTAGGTTGTTTAAAAATAAGTAGATATACTCACAAATTTAGCAGTTACGTACCGCTTAAATTGCAAACAATTAACAAAGGATAATTAATTTGTAAGTATAGACAGAAAACAGTATAATTTTTTATGAAATATGTTTACTGAAGTATACATTCTAAAAACATTGGATTGCAATCCCATTAGGTTTATTGAATTTTATTACTTTCTTAAACAAGTTAAGGATTCAATAAAATTTGTGTAAGTGGACATTAATTATGTACACATAATATTTATTAAATGAAACTGTACGATATAGTAAAATCTAGAATTGAATTCGTATAAATTATATTTAGAAAAATATAATAAATATCAAACAATACGTTTCTATGATTTGAATCAAAACTATTATAAACAATATTTTTTTTCTCGGTTACTATATAAACTGCCGGATGTTTTTACTTTATATTATGCTAAAATTGCCGCAACATCATTACCGATCAGATAAAAATCCCGCGTGTTCATAGATTTCCATTGAATGAATGCATTGTTAAATATCACGACCTACAAAGATCGAAGGCAAAATATAATAAATCATTTTTTTTCAACTGAGACCGCAATTTTTGGACCAGTTTTTGGCACACACACTTACATACATACCTACACATTTGCTCGGATTTACCGCAAGACAATGTCAACGACCCGCCCTTGTTTTTTTTATTGTTTGTTGCGCAGATATAATTCAGTATTCGAGATTGGCCACTTTCAGAAAGCTTTTTCAATGCAATTTTCTTCAGTAGCATGGATAAAACCACAATGCAAGAAATTGATCTGTCCACGGTACTGGTAAAACACCTTTATGTAACTATTATATATACAGTGTGTTACGAAAATTATGAGCTCATCACTAGCAAAACTCTACTTTCAGGCAGAAAATATCAACAGCGAGGACATTGATTGATGATATGATATCACTTTTAATCAAGTACATCGAAAAACTTTCAATATGCTCTTTAATGAAGTTTATCCTAGCCGAAAAGTGGAGTTTTGTTAGGGGTAAGTCAGGTTGTGTACACATTTATGAAACAATCAATACTTTCTACGTAAATTGAGGTTATATATTTTAAAATTTAATTAAAACTCGATTTAATCTAGTAAAGATTTAGAATATACTTATATGTAGGAGTACACATTTTGCTTTCTATATGAATTTAATAAATATACATTTATAATATGATATCGACAATGGTGTAACAACTAAATGTATCACTTAAAGATAGAAAAATAAAGCTTTTAAATTAACAGTATTATATGAAAATGTTCAATTATTGCATGTTTGTACATGGTAACTCCCGATATAACGAATTCGAAAGTAAAGAAAATATCGGTACAACGGTTTTTTTTTTATATAGAATTAGACTAAATGTTAAAAAAATATGACAAAAAGGTTCAAATGAAGTAAACGTTTCATTATAAAATAAATATTTTAGCATGCATTGACTTTTTTATTCGAAATTCCTGTACAAGAAAGTACTTTACGGTACCACCAAGTTCGTTATCAGGATTTAACCAGTATACACTATCAACAATGATCAACATAATTTTTTTTTTTTTAGAACATGTGATATCTATGTAGTATTTTTAAAAGATTGACGGAAGGTAGAAGAAAACATTTTATTGTAGATATTAGGTATCACACACTAGTATCACAAACGACTTGATTTATTATTTATTTATTAAGATTTAACACGGTATCCCAATTTTTACATTACATCGTCGTATGATAAGATGGATAGGTTTATTTAATATCGGTATAGAATAAGCCAATTTTATTTAAAAAATAATATTACATATTGACCCGTTGTAAAAAGTAGCATTTTTCCGAAACAGTATACATATTCGTACATTAAGATTTTAGCAATGAGTCGTTGATGGCATTTATCGTTGTTACCGCGCAAAAACATATAACGTTGTAAAGCATTAAAATAGTGCATTTTAAATATTATACACAAATAGTTTAATTAGGCAGCTTAACAGATTAAGCATAATACAACGTTTGTAAGAATGGCGAAGGGAATTAGTAAGTCTAATTAATTATGAATTATTCACTCATTAAAAGAAAATATACGTATAAAAAAGTGTATCAGAACGATATGCTATTATATCTTTATTCAGTAGTCGAAATTTTTCACAATATTTAATTTGAGATGTATGGGGTTTAATATTCTAGCAAGGTAGCCTGGAAAACATGTAAATCTTTATAAAAAAAAGTTCAGTCAATGACCCGCTACGCTCGGTGATCTAATCAGGCAAATATTTTACTAGTAAGTATTAAAAAAATGTAAACCCTCAAAATGAATGGAATATTAATCGTCTGATTAACGGTGTATCAAAAACGTGTTTATAAATTTTGATTGACCATAAATAATTACATTAAAAATGATTCAATTGTATACATATCTTTATAAATATAAAAGCGAGCGTATCTTTTTCTACGGTTTCATTAATTGAATTGTGGATAAAAATAAGTTTTTCGAAGTTTTCTTAAAACAAATTTTAACTCACAAGCAATCTGAATATTTAACGAGCAAGTTTGGTGGAATTTATTCTTTCTTCTCTATATATTATCTTTCTTCGCATATATATTATCAATATTTATAATATAATTTTACTAAAGAATGACAAGTGCTAAAATGAATATAATAGGTAAAAATGTAAGTTCATAAAATATATCTAGAATAATTCTTCCAAAAAATTTTAATTTCGATGTTGAAAATCTGATTTTACATTAATCAAAAATATCGAATGAAAAAGATATATACATTGCGAATTATTTTATTTTTTGTCTGACAGATCCAAATGTCATAAAAAATATTGGATTAAAACTAAAAAAAGTATTTAGTTTGAAAGTGGGATGAGATTGTTGAAAAATAGATTATTGGCGAACAAGCGGTTTCTATAATAGCAATACATATATATTTGATAAATACGAACAACACAAGATATTTAGAATGATGAAAATGAATATTAAATCATGCGTGATTTATTTCTGTAAAAATTGCCAAAAGAAACATTGATAAACCTGTCGAAATTATGTTATATGCTTGTGATACTAGTTATTATGACGCTGTCGTGGTTATTTATGCATCGGGTTAGGAAAGTATATATTATAAAGTATAAAGAATGCATATTCTTGTTTATGGTCGTGAAATATAAATAAATATTTATTGCCAAAACTCGCATAAAATTCAAATTCCGAATACACGAGTAGGCTGGCTATTCATTTTTGGGGGCCCCATGAATGTTCGCCCACAAATAAAATAGAATATCGCCTAAGGAAAATAAAATAAAACGCAACGACAAAGAGATGATCTATTTCTCTGTTTTCATAATAAAAATAAACATTTTAATTATTAACTACAGTACAAGGTTTAAAACACATTTTGATTTGTGGTTGATACAAAATAATGAGTGTAACAGTTATTTTTATTTCGCGAGTTGAAAAAGTCGTAACACACGAAGCCGCTCTTAGTTTTCATAATATTATTTAGGAATTAGTATGTTAAAATGTGCCATTATGTCAATATATAATTATGCTTAAGTGAAATAATTAATATAGACTGATCGGTTGATAATCGGATTAAAGCTCATCCAAACTTCTTAGAGTAGGACCTTCAAATTCAATATCTTTAAATTAAATTGTGTTTTAGTAGTTTTCCAGAGATTACATATATGCAGAATAATATGTTACTGCATATGAATAAATAATTACTGTATTTGTAAAATGTATTACCTAAATAGGCCTATTTACGCTAATAATAAACATTTTAACAATTTGTAAATGTCTTTTTGACTATTCAAATTTATAATAGAACAGTGTGGTAGGTCTTATAATCTTTAATATAGGTAATTAATACTTGCACCAAATGCTACAAATAATTATTTAAATAGTAATTATTTTTTCAATATGACCGATCGCAATAGCTCTCGTTTCGGGATTTGGTTTGGAGCACCACGAGGAAGCTAGGCAAAGCCATTGCGTCGACGCGAGATGTCCAAGTAGAGTGAAGTTGGACACCGTGTGAACGAACGGCCATGATCTTGGATGAGCACCGTTGTTCCAATCGCCGATGGAGATGGACGGTCATCACCAGTCTTAGATTTACGAGTACAAATGGTGGTCAGTGACGTTCTAATTAGAAAAGTAATCATTTTAGCGCATGTTTAAAATGGCAAAGAAAACACAGTGAGTCGTACAACGTCAAAAACATTGTAAACAAATTCTTTGAATGCCATGAATATTAAAACATGTCATTCCGACAAATAAATATCTTGATTCTTTGCACTTTATGTCAAATATTACTATTATAAATGAAGTCTAAATCATAATACCTCATAAATTAACGGATTGCGTCGTTAACTGAAAGTATTAAAATTAGGGCGTGTATTTCCAAAGTGAATTTATTCCACTTCAAAAAATTTGTGGCAAATGCCAAATAGCTAAACAAGATGAGAAAATAAGATGGATGAAAATTATGACGTTTGTTAAATTTGATCATCAGGGTTGACTCATTAAAAAAACTGTATGTATTAATATAAAAACTTATATTAACAGTTAATAAAAGTATGGCTCCTTTATTTTTTTAGTTTTAGCATAAGAATCTATGCACGCCACTATAATTGTATAATACATATAAACTATGCATACGTTCAACGGGTTTTAGAAAATCTTATAATTGGTGAATCTCTCATAATAATAATAAAAAAAATGATTTAATGATAGAAGACGATATGTTTATTCTAGCACACAGACACGTTATATGGTAAGTAAAATTCACCATAAATAATAATTAGTTTTTAAACTTCAAATACATATTTCGTGAGCCATTAGCCACACCTGTGTTTTTAATTTATAGTAATTTGAACGTTCGTCATCATTACGTAAATTCTTCTACTCTATCTTATCGATTTAAACGTTATCTAAGGAGTTGAAAGTTATTATACACGGCGGCGTTATATGTGAATGCTTTAACATTCGGAGATTCATTTATTTTTCTCGCAACGTTTAGCTGTCCTAATAAATATATTAAATTAAATTAAAGTAATTTATATAGTAACTGTGCAGATTGATAAAGCTATCATATCTTACCGTAACTTTTACAGAATCTTTCTGTTAATTAACCATGAAGGCAAACGATGAGTTAAACGGTTTGTACATTACTTACGTTTGTCGGGCTTTAAATATCAATCGCCACGCTTAAAATGGTCGACTTACCTGAAAACATGAAGAAGAAAACAATTAGAACAATACTAATATAGTATGATTTTATTAATATACGTATATATATATATTATTTAAACGTTTCTATTAATTTAGGTAAATACTTATGAAACATCATTAATTAACACGTCAAAGACATATTCTACATGTTATATAATGTAAGTACGAGTATATACAGATACAAAAGCAACATGTATGAGTACCAAAGGAAGTATTAAATACACCAATGTAATAGAAAACAACAATACACTAATAAGCATTGCATAAATAGAGTTAAATAATTTCATGTGCATTTTGAAACCAGGACATGACCAAATTGGTTGAACTAACTAATAACTGACAATAATGACTTGTAAAAAATCTGTTAAACCAATTTTCAAATTATGAAGATCCATACGATTAGTTTCGGAACGGATATGGTTAAAAAAAAAGAAAATAGAGTTTGGTTCATGACACATTATTTTAAAAACATAGCTAAATTCAAATATTTTTTCTGTATATGAAAAATATATATAATCGATAGGTAAATTATCACATTTTAATCAAGATGGAGCGTAAACTATTGGTGTTAAAAAAATGTAAAATATTTTGTTGATCCTTTTACACCCTTGTCTCGTAAATATATTTCAATTAAATCTGAGATCGACCAAAGATATTTAATGATTGACAACCTAAGTGAAGGTAGCATGCGATTGTATGTTAGTTTGTAAAGCTTCGATGATTAACATGTCATATGACGTACATTCCAAGATAAATGGCGCGCCAGTATTTTTGCGTAAAGCATTTCAATGACAGTTGACAGATGTGTCACATCACCATGATGTTTTGTCTCAATATAAGAATATTATGAGGTTTAGCAGTGTATTAATAATTCTTTTTACCATCTCAGCTATATCGGTGTATTGTGACCACGATCGACAACTCAATGGTAACATTTCGAATCATATAAGACTACATATATTAATGCTAATGATGAATTCGAAGATTATCTGATTTAAAAGCAACATCCAGGTACGTTTTAGATAAAATTTTATGTATTTTTTTTTTGATATATTATATACCGTATCTCGCATTATCATTTGAGAGTGAAATTTTCAAATCATATTTACGTTCTATAGCTACGATGTCTAATTTCAATACAGTGTGACATTCTTGACAACATTGTAAGTGGTAATTGTGGCAGAATTAAACGTACGCACAGATTGGCGACGTATCTCAATTAGAGAGTAAGTTTGAAATAATAACAGCTTTTTAGACTGATTTTCACAAAATACAGAACGGTTTCGTCTAGTATAACTAACGATTTTATAACAGATGAAACTTGTATTGAATTAATAAAAGATATTTAGTAGTAGTAAGTATAAAAAAATAGTTATGATTTCAATATAATAGGTTTTCAATAAATCAAATAATTTTTGAGTGAAAGTATGATTGTTTACCGCACATACACAGCTGCATCGATAGTGATGTTGATACGCATATTTGTTTCACTCTTGCTCGTCACAGCTTAGGAGTCGTTCATAAACCACGTAACGTTTTTTAACCCTCTATGTAACATAATGTAGATTCAATTTCACCCCCCCCTCCTATCAAAGGTTACGTAACTTTCTATCCTATCCACTTTTAGAGAGAGAAAAGTTTTACGTAGCAATAAATATTGATCCACTCTCCCCCTAGTGATGCCATGTACACGTTGATGGTCACCCCTCCTTCCCACTCGTTACGTGGTTTATGGACAACCCCTTAAGTGTATCAAAACAATACATACATTTATATCAACCGACCTCTCTCCCACTACTTTCAGTGACTCTCATCGTATTTTTATACCAATTATCCAAAGAAGGCCAACAATATTTTTGTCTTGCTACATACATTTGTAGTCTAAGATAGTCGTCTATAGTTACATCGTAAAAATATTTAACACGGTATAAATCAACGGTCCTTAAAAGTACGTAAATTCAAAACGATAGTAAACAATTTGTCCGCCAAGCATGTCTTCTATAAATGAAGGCGAGTTACGCACGTGACCACGCGTTGGCATACCGCGAGCCAACTTAATTTATTTATTACACTGTCAGTGACACTCCGGTTATTCAACTGTACAGGTCGTCTCACCTAAGAATTCTGACTAATCCCACCATTTACCCCATTCTATCATATATTCTGACACATAGCTAAGACGCAATTTATTCTTATTTATTTAAAACATCAAGGTAAATCTTAGGGTTCAATGATAACCATATAATGCAATATAAATATATCTAATTCCTAGAGATGATGTACTGTGGTTGGAATCATTCCGTAAATTGAGTATAATTCGCGTATGTATGCGTGTGTGCGACTACTCGTGGGTGACCGATGAACGAGGCTCTGTGAAAGAAAAACGCACACCACCCAGATTGCCATTTTCCTAGCGTGTATAGGATACTATTAAAGGTATTAGCAGATTTATGACACCATGAAAAAGACGGTAAATAAGTAAGTTAAAATAGGGAAAAATATATCCAAGAAGTTTTATTGGGTTCTATGAACATTGTGGTACTGAATTTACTGAATTTAATAAACAAACTCTTACTTACAAAATTTACATAAACATTGTGGTCTAAATGAAAGTTTGACGTTTTATTCCGCATTTATTTCCTTATGTGTGAAGATAGTAAATTATTAATTTTAAGTATTTACGATTTGCCTATGAGATATTCGATTGGGCAAAGCCACTGGATATTAGCCATAAACCCTCATACAACGAAGATAATCAATTTTCCGTTGATGAATTGGTTTTTGAAGACAGTTCAGTGAATAATATAACGTGGCATTGTAATACAAAATCAAGAGTGTAATAATAAATTTTTAAAAAAAGTTCTATCTAAAATATTGGGTAAATCTTATAGTTAAGTTTGTGATATCGTTAAAAAATAAAATAAGATAATAACTCTTTGAACGCTCAACAAAATTATCATATATCTGAGTAAGTTTTATAGAAAAATAAAAAAAAAACGCAACAGGTTTCGTCTCGTAAATATCATAAATCATTTGACTCCAAACACGAAACCTGCATAATTTAAGCGAATTTAGAAGAACACGCATAAAAGAAAGCATTAAAATGTTGTTGATTTCAAAACAAAGTGACGTAAATTGATAAACTGGGAAAATATATTATGCAAATTGTAGCTTTAGTTTGGTAAGAATTTTATGTTATTCCAAAATACGAGGAAACTCGTTTGCAAGAAGATCCAAATAGGAGATATAAAATAAGAATTAAAATATCAGTAGTCGATAGATTTAAACAACAGATTTGGATGGTTACAGTCTTCTTTAGTAGATAGTGACAAAAAATGTCAGGAAGACCTCCTAAACCAGGGGCGGGAAAATCTTTTGGCTGTCGAGCGACATTGCGGATGAAATTTGACCATGAGCCACATTAAAATAAATTAAAATCAATATTTTTTAACCAAGACGTGTATATTGTGCGATTTAAAGAAAAAAAATATTTGAAAAGACATAATCATAAAACTAACTAAAAGTATATGTACATTTTTTAAAAGTTAAAGTAGTTTATAAAATGCTTGCGAATCGGATAGAATTTCGGGATGGGTTGTATCGGCCCACGGGCCTCCATTTGCCCATCCCTGTCTTAAACGATTAACAAACTTGAACTGTAGTGCCAATCTATGAGATTTTAGAGTATAACACTACAATTTGGATAACAAATAAGGGTGAAACGGTTGTTCATAATTGTTCTCTATAATTTACAACCAATGTTTAGCGTGTTTGCGTATTTACTTTTATTTTCGCGTAGAACGGCGATAGCGATTTTTGTACATATTTAATATGTTGAATACCTTCATTAAAATTACTAATTATAATGCAAAAAAATAAGGTATGAAGTCATATCGTTTAATAATGCAAATATATTAAATAGTTGACTAAATTATTATGGATTAATTGCAGTCAAAATAACAGTTTACCGAGGTTCGAAAACAGATGCCTGCCCTGCGATGAATTCCGGGTGTATAGTATGACTATACACGAAATGGGGTGATAAGAAAACGGATTATATACTCATTACATCTGAAGTGAAGATGAGAGGTTGGATTTGGTTTGGCCATGTGCTGAGAATACATGGTTCGCATATCAACTGAGTACCCATCTTCTTCAACCAACCGGGTTCTGTCGTCTCGGGAGTCCACTGATTACCGGATGTATTCGGCGGAGTTACAGGACGCCGGCATGACGAGAGGATTCTAGAAGACTGGCCAGCAACAGGGACTCATGAAGGTAACTTGTGGTGTCCATATGCTACTGACTGGTCATGGAATTAGAGACTATATGTGACACGTGGTTTTCATCATTGTTATACGTACTTAGTGTCTATACTGATAATGTCCATTATAGCTCCGGCTAAAGGGCGTGACATGGTTTAAGAAGAAGAAGATTGGCAGATTATTTTCATATTATATAAATATATTTTACTGGAAAATAATTAGTATAATAATTTAACAAATTTAAACGTTTTGCTTCGTGTTGAAAGTAAATATATGTATTGATTACAATTTTTTTGTCAGGGTGAGATTATAAGTAAATTTCTTGTTAAGCGTAGTAGTGTCAAAAGGTTTCTACTATTGATAATCTAAATGTTGTATGTTTATAAGTTGCAAAGCTCTGTTTTGACGAATATTCAATTTGAGAGTAGATTCGTTTTAAACTTGAAAATTTAATACGGAAACAAGTTCGGCAGGTTCGTTGATAATTTTATGAGTATTATGACCGTTTTAAAATCATCACTTAGAAGGTAGGTAGCTTATTGTGCGTACGAGAAACAACACTTCGCCATTACCTAACCATGGAAATTATTCCGGTAATTTGCGTACAGAGAGAGGTCAGTGGCGCGGAATGAATAAAGTAACGCGTGCCGTTTTTACTTATTAAACATAAATAAAAAAGCCATAATAGATGCGGGAAACGATACTCGCATTACTTAGTTATTAACACAATCGGGCCAATTAATTTTCAGACAGTAATACTTAATTAAATTTATAGCTAAAAGAAATGCAACGCTAGCGCTAATGACTGTTCATCTCACCAGAAATAATATTATATACATACCAATTACTAAAAAAACTGTACTAATATTCTAATTATAATATTTAAACAAAATAACGCAAGTAAGAGATCCGTTACTGTACTAGACAGTTATTACGAGTACGTTCCGAGCAATCTGACATCACAAGCAATCGACATACAAATGAATCGTTGTATACATACTTGTACTGCATATTACAAAGTGAAGGTGACGAAGGTTTAGATATTTTTCTTTATTTTTCCTTTTAACCATATCCGGTCCGAAACGGGGCATATGAATCTATACAATTTGAAGTTTGTTATTTACAAGTAATAATTGTGAGTTATTAGCTAAGCAAATTTGGTCCATGTTCTGGTATATATGGTATATGCACATGAAATAACTTGTGAAATTTTTGTCAGCAACGGAATTTGACCCTCGGCTCGTAGATCGGATGTGCTATCTACTCACCAACGTGGGTAGGTATATTTCTACTCATTAAATACGAGTCTGGACGAGTTAGTAACCAAATATTCTAATGTTAAAGATGTTTGATAAATGATTACTATTACGATATGGCACTTAGATCCATTCACGTCCATGGTCGGCTACAAAACTACTCTGCCGGGGATGTTATTTGTCTCTAGCTCTCTTCCTCAGTCGTTTATAGTTTTAAAAATGTGAGTTGACTCAGGTGTGGGGTGGTTTCTAATATTCATTCAAATAATTTTACGCGAGTTCTAGGTTCATCGTACCTAAGAAACTAACGGGCCTCAAAACAGTATTTATAATAAGGGCAGATTTCCCGAGAAGTCAGGATTGGTATGTATGTGAAATATTTGGATTTCTTTATCTGTTTCAAGTATTCCTCAGAGTATCTTATTTCCGAAATTTGTAAAGCCTTCTCTTGTTCCTTCGTCAAGCTCTAAGATACGTATATACTTTTATAAAAATTTAAACTCGGATAGACTATAATAAGAAATATTTAACACATTTATGCGTATAACATAATACTTTTCCCGATATTTTAGGCCAAAAATTGAGTGGGTCGTCTTAATCACGGGGGTTACCGATTGAGACACATGCCTTGTTTCTGTGAATAGGTTTGGGGCAATTATTACAACATTATCGATTGAATTAATTATTATTGACGAGGAAAGAAGAGTTCGTCACGAGAACATATAAGATGTTAGTTTAGATGACAGTGGTAATGCAGTAGAGATTTAAGTTGAAACTAAGAAGGAATACACAGGGATATCAGTTTATAGCACATCACATTGAGAACACAATTTATCAAGACATAAAGTCCAATAAATTTAATAAATAAAAACACGCACGATAATGACGACAGTTGATTGACATTAAATTGAGTCAAACAGAATGAAATGGTGTCTGATATTGGATATTCCCATTTGTGTAGAATGACATATACACTACTTATCTAAGGGTAACATGCAACGAATAGTACTTTTGTCACCATTGTTTATTATAGCTTAAGGCCGAGTAAAAAAAATGTCATAAAGAGTAAAGAATTTAGTGACTGCAAGAGCCGGTATGTTTTTTTTTTGGGTTAGAAGATTTTTGTTTAGTGTTCAATAAAATAAGTGTATTTCAGAGCAATTTGTCGGTAGTAGGAAGTATTTCATGATAAGTTTTTTGATTAATTATTTTTAGTTTGGAAAATGCAGAGAAAAGTAATGGAAGTTTAGAGAGTTAAATTAAATAAGAAAAGATTGTTCTCATCCTAATTCAGTTAACTGGGAATGACTATAGATTATATAAACACAAATAAATCTGTACGTAATTTTCATATGAGTGATCACTTCTCATAAGCATGCGTATGTCAATATTTTCTTGGCATGATTGCAGTTAAATATTCACACGATTCAAGTACGTATGTACTAGATAGTTTCTCGTTTCGTGTGACTTTCTTCGCGGGACATTTAGTCTCTACCCACATCGCCGGCAAATACAAATGACGCAGCCTCAAGTTCAAGGTTCGCGCCGGTCGTAAATACCGCAAATATACAGTAAGTAAAATAAAAATACACGCGCACACCTCAGCGCAATCGGTAATCAAACAAATAAACGAGAGTTGGCGGCATTCCCAGGTGAGCGGGCGAGTTCGCATCGCTTCGCTTCAAAGCCGCTAGGTGACTTAACGGTACTCGCGGTTGTTTTTATCAGATTCTTTTTTTTGAATAATCGATGCCATTACAATGGAAATTCCGGGGGATTCGTGTATAGATTTCAACACTTCATAACTCCCAAAATGATGAAGTACCTTAACAGTTATAGAGTCAACAGTGGCGGTCTAAAAAGCACTTACGACGCCCAATTTGCTCTAGCAGAACAATTCGATTGGTATAAAAAACATATATTTTTACTTTTTTGTATAATGCGACATTACTCCAACACAGTGTTGCTCTTCCGCAGTTGAAAAATTTGGGAAAACGCTCTACAACGCAGAATTCATACAAAAAGTTTAATTAGTTAGGGAAATCTCAGTAAAGGTAGTCGTAAGACATTTTAAGAATTGACAACATTTTGTAAAGAATTTTAGAAATTCAAATTCATTTTTTTGTTCGTGTGGTTTATTTTATTACTGTGATTTTTTACACAACAAGTTATGGTATTAGTTCAATGTATTAATAATAATCATGAATGTATAAAATATGAGGGGTGTATTTCCAAAGTGAACTTATTCCACTTCAAGAAATTTGTGGCAAATCCAAAA
>JAPMAE010005367.1:0-10251 GCA_036584705.1 Rhyacophila sp. 25_7
AAAATTTATTTTTTCATTATTTCCACGTAAAATAATTATTTTAGACAAAAATGTGCGATGGCCCACTCTGGCACTTACCGCCTCATATATGACTACGTATATTTTAATCAAATTAAATACAGCAATAATATAATAATTAGTTATTAAACAATTATTTAATTATTAACAAAAATATTTTGCAACTTCTAATTCCTTGTATAGCATAGTTTTTTGAATGTTTTTTTTAATCATGTCCACTCCGAACAAAGCATATGGATCTCCATAATGTGAAAATTGTTTTTGACAGACTTTTTACGAGTAATAGTTGTCAATTATTAGCTGAACTATTTTGAGTTTGTGTTCTGGCTACAATACAAATAAATAAACATTTGTTAAATTTGCGACCAGCCTGGGCCTCGAACCCGTGATCCTCGGTTCGTGAGTCGGATGCCACTATCCACTTACCTAAGAGAGTAATAAAATGGTTAACTACAGATTAAATAATATTAAAATGAAAGCTAAAGTGATAAATATATATATATTAATGAAAGATTTATACAAATCTGTCTTTTTAAATAAAGTAAACTTTTCGGTATACAAAATGAAAGTAGTACGTGTTTTAGCACGTGTTAATTGTTTTAATATTTATACAAGAACAATAATTTGTTCTATTAATACATCTATAGTTCTATTAATTAAATTTAATATTAAAGAATGAAGTCTGCATTATTATTTCACAAGTGAATATTTGGCTTAAACCAATGATATATTTATGAGCCAGTGGACGCATTAGCCATAATTACAAGCTGAATCTCATAAATATTTAAAAAATCAAATATTTTATGTCTGTATTTTTAGCCAGAGCATGAAATCAAATGGTTTAAAAGTTTGTAATTTGTGAAAACCCTATTTGCCCCATTTTAGAGTGAAAATAAAAAATACTATATCTGAGCATAATGCTACTATTTTTTGCATTTGGCTTCATTTATTAATAAAATCGAAAACTCTATACTTATAAATTACAGACTTACCGTAACATCCTATGAATCAAGAGAACTACAATATAATTGTATTGTTATATAATTGGTTTTAGTTTTATTAATTAGATATTTTCATTATTTTTCGATATTTATATTGGTTAAACCATATGAACGCTATTTATATCGCTTTCGTGTATCTTATATCACTGGTCAGTCCTTATATGTCTTCTTCAAAATTCTATGTATTGAGTAGTATAGAATATAATTTTGGAACAATGAAATTAAGTTGATTTTAAATAACTAAAATAATAAAACTCCCATAAAACATGGTATGGAGTGAATCGGGGAAAGATTTTTTATATAATTTCCATATATTGGAGATTCAGTAAATATATTTTTCTCAATCAGTATTTGATATGGTATATCAAATTGATTACTTTTCATAAGTTTGTCATAAAATCTTAATATGGAATAGTTAATATTTATATTAGTTATTTAATCTACATAGTACAAATTTAACAAACACAGATTCTTGGTAATATGATCATCTCATAAATAAATCACATATGCACGAAGATACTTATATTATACCACATGCTTTATATTTTTTTGTGTATGAAAATACATCTGTGAAATCATTTATTTACAATGGATTGCAAAAATTGCAATTTTAAATATTTTGTAATATATTTCTACTGCTAATATGTACATATGTACAAAACATTTCAAGTCATTACAGTTTGTAGGCTGTTTCAACAAAAAACCTGACATAAAATTGTTTGTTATGACTCGTCTTCATGATAATATAATACGGCGTTCTTACGGTTTTCATTATTTAGTTGATTGTATTATATGAAGTATGCCCCGCTGGTTGAATTTATTACAGTATAATTCACAAAGTGATTCCAACAATGATTTTAAAAATAATTTATTTAATTTTAATATTTGGCTCTCTGAATTCTAATCTATTTTCAATATAATATAATCAATTTTAAAAGTGATTGATTTTAATTAATCTTATGCTTGCATATAAGTTTAAGTTTTATAGAGATTTATTTTAATATTTACTCCTTATTATATTCAACATTTTTACTATTATTTAATTATATGAGTACATAATTATTAAAAAGTACGTTTAGGGGAAATTTCATGAAGTTTAATTTATTACTTACTCACCAAAACAAGTAAATGAATTTAAATTGTATTATGGTTTTTTAAACCGTTAATATATTAAATTTCTAAGTAAAATAACATTTTAGTTTAAATAATTGAGAGACTTTGGTATAACGTTATGTACTTATATATAAAAACGAAACGTTATTCTACAATGGTGCAACCGCGTGTCACGACCCCTGTCGCTCGCAAGACGATATCACAATAACACTTTAAACTCTGAAATGATTTGTACAATTATATTTCTACATTTCTTTTTTGTGTACTCCACTCATTACTGGATGGTGATAATCTTGTAACGTTTATTAAAAATAAATAAGTATTCAAATATTTTTACTTTTGTATAGCTTTTCAATTTTTTTAAATTCAAATATTTAAACATATACACACAATATAGTATATCAACCGTGTTAAGGCAAAAAATATTAGAAAAAAAAAATACAAGAGGCACAAAAACATTTTTTAAAGACATCAATCACATTAATACACACGTGAAGTGTATAATGACCAATAAAATGGTGTTTTATTTTCTTGGTCGGATAATTAAATATATATATATAGTAACTTAAATTGAGGGTTAATGCTTTTTTTCCTTTCCAGAAAATCTTAGCAGGTCATTCAGTTTTCAATAATGTTAATTAATGCTGAATTTTGATAATAATTTTAAATAATTGGCTTAATTCCCTTTGATAGAACATATATTTAGTTGTGTAAATTATGATTCAGAATAAAAACGCTTTTCATAAAACTGAGGGTTAAGCCTTTTTGCCTAAACTGGGTCGATATTTGAGTATATACGAGTTTATGAATTTCATTTGAATAATTTAAGTTTGTAAACTTAAAATAAAAAGAAAACTTATATACATGAAATGAGGCTTGTTTATAAATTATCACAAATTTTCTTTAACTTCCATAAAGTAAAAAAAAACTATTTAACAGAATTCTTGGGTATTCACTATTGGTAGCACATAATTATATATTTTTTTAAGTATAATAATCTTACAAACAACGTTAAAGAATGTAGGGTTTAACTATGGGAAATATAGTTATGCTATGCAGATGACTTTCATAAAATAAGATTTTTACAGAATTGTTTTACAAACAATCTTTTACCAAAGAGCGATTATCTTTATTTTAATGTTGTTACTTATTTAAAAATGTATACTAATTTGAAACGAATAAAAAATAACTTATTAATCATATTTTATACGATCACAGATTTCAAAGTGTTAAAAACATTCAAATAAATTAAGAGGAGAAATTTTTGCAGACACGATGGCGCATGGGATTGGACAACATTGTTTCGTTTATTTTTGAATGTTTTATTTTTCGCCGGTTACTAACAATGCCAATAAAGTTTTTCGTAAATACGTTCGCTTAAATATTTAAGCAGATGTTAGTATCCTCGTGATCACCATCCGTGGTCAATAGACTATGCATTGCCACAGCTGAAATGCAATTTTATGAAAATAATTCATTACACTGGCATTATATTGACTTATACAAGTGATAAATTAAAAATATATTATCGCTAAAATGAAGTCATCTTAGCATTTGTTCCAGAAAATCTTATATTTGAATATCTTAAAGTATTCAGAGATGAGTAAAAATATTTTCTACTTAATGGTAACGCCTGATTTAGATATATTATTTCATAATTTCATTCTTATTCTCATTTTAGCTCAAGCATCCGAATGTCAGATACCGTTTTGATTAGTATATAACTATTTTTGTCGTTGATAAGATCGAAGATATTTTGAACACAAATGTACAATTTTAAAATATTACTCGTATTCTGCAAATATTATGACATATACCTGAAATTCGGAAAACCTAGAATAAATTTTAAATTAAAACTGAAATCTGTGTTTAAGGCTCTCACATGATAAATATTTAAACGAAGCGAAATTCTGTAGCCGAGACGAAGTTGGTATTTTGACAAGTTGCAATCCGGTATTTTAATCCCTAAGAATGCATAAAACACTCCCAACTTTGGTGGCGCTGCCGACGCATGGACAGACACGAAACCTTTGACATACATTTAAGATAATTATTATTTCCACTCGGGTCAGGTCAGAAGTTACGGTCTACAAACAACCATTGCGAAATAATAACAAACGTACAGAGAGGATATTTATAATAAACTACTAATTACTTGTTTATCGTAAAGCAATAGTCATATGACCATAATTTATCGTATTGTTAGAATACTATATCTAAAATTAATAAGTATTACCATAAATATGTTAGCTTAACGTTTTAGTAAATATTTTGTGACAAAACTATAAACATGCTGCAATACAAAGAAAATTATATATATTTTCGAATTCCACGATTTTTTTTCCATGAATATACAAATTCTGTAATGAAAAGTATTAATCATTTTCCTGATTCATTCAAACTTTAATCAGTTCTTATAAATCTTCATTGTGTGTGGTGCAATAAATATCTGAAGACTCAGTTTGCATAAAAGTAATTCCTCAGTGAACTGTAGTTTTTTTTTTCATTTGATATTCATGTCTAGAATAAGAATTCGTGCCACAGCAGAGAAGTGTTTGGACATTAAACACATATTATTAGTGATGTTGCACATGAGAATCATGTTGATTATATTTTCTTATAGAAGGAAAAAATAAAGTGTTTACATATAATCAACGATCATATGAACAAATAAATATATTTTAAAATATTTATTTTTACCAGTTTTAGATAAAAATTGTATTTATACTAATAACAACTACATACTTAATATTCTATTTAGAATAGAAGGACTATCTGTGACTCCTATGTAATTGATTATAATATTTTAAGAACATGATCTTAAGTGTATTTAAAAAAAATACAATTGAAAATATCTCTCAAATAGCAGCATGAAACCGTTTTGACTACATACAAAATATCAAATATAAATGTTTTACGTATATTATTTTCTATAAATAAAACAGTTTACATTAAGATAGTTGCATATTGCAAAAAAAAATATTTTTCAAAATCAGTTGTGTTTGCAAATAGTCTCGTATTTTTTTTCACATTTGTATTTTGAATCTCATCATGTAAAGAATGAAATTAATTGAACATCCAAAATACTACAGGAATTAATTAGTCATTATGAGTTTTGTTTTTATTACTCATGTCTCATTATAACGTCTTCATCCGTGCACTATTATACGTATCACTTATTTCATCAATATAGTAATCAGATAATATTTTTTGTATATTTTTATTATAATGGCAAGCTAAGATGAACTTATGTAATTTATAAGCAGTATCGATTAGTAAATTAAACTACATAAAAATGTAACAATTTTTTTCATACGTTTTGCATTCATTCTCAAAATTGAAAACATGTTTTATAATAACGGCCCAGAATTAAAACGATCTGTCTTTAAACTTTCTTTGCCTTAATTAGCATATTAATATTCTCAACACGTTTTTTATGCGACGTTTTATGCCTCGATACGATTTTATTTTTTTCTGAATAATTTAAGGCGTTGCCACCCAATCGATTGATTTCAATCGTATTATACGAAACGTTATGTGTCTAATTTTAGGAACCATTTTAATAGTTTGTGTTAGGTGTTACTGACATTATATAATTTTTATTTGGTATATTCAACATTTTTCATGAAACAATATTACGCTATTGTGCCAATGGCTTAACATTCTTAGTATTACTTTTATCTGTTGATTAACGCTAACTTTTTATCAAATATTTGTGAATTTCTGAGTTGCAGCCTTTCTCCGTGATCATTTTCTTGGATTTTTTGCGCAAATATAAGACTACACTACAGACAGCGCAAAACAGTGACGTGTTTTAGGTCAAATAAATATTCTCAATCGAAAAAAAAGAATTATTTAATATTATACAAAATAACACTTTTCATAGTCTTGATTTATTTATCTACATAACTTAATCAAAATGTTTGTTGTATTATTTGTTTACTCATAAAAATCAACGTAAAATTGATTTTTTCTTTTGTAAATTTGCATTTTTTTGCATAATGTTAATTACACTACAGTCGATCATTGGTCTGATTTATGATTGTCTAAAGTTTATTACTATCAATATTAAAAATATTTGTTTTGAAAATGGTAGTAGGATTAAATATATTCTTTTTACATTATTTTCTATACCATACCAAAATTTCTTAAAACTGAACGGAAACTTTCAATACATAGAATTCATTAATTTACTAAGCGTTTTGAACAGTGTGAAATCATTTTTTATTGTAATGAATAGATTATTGTTTTAAAAATAATGTATATAACTAATGAATTGTTTATAACTGTAATAACCTTACATGTATACTAAAAGATATAAATATATATAGGATTTAAAAATTTAAACACCACGCTTAACCAAAAATAAATGTTTTAAAAATTGTACTGTTTTAAAATTATATATTTAACACAGCTTTGTGCATGTCAACCATGTGTACATACGCTATAAATAAAATTTATATTACTTATTCTATTCTATAATATCATTGTATCATCTCTCTGATTTACTTTTGTTATTTTATACATAAAAAATAATGTAGTCTTGTGTTTTCATTATACGTTCAATATTTCAATACCTTGATTTATTGATATATTATACAATTGAGAGAAAACTGGTTTTTTTTTTGTTGAATAAATTTGTAGATTTAGGTATAAAAATCGTGCTTTTATTTCATTATAATAGCTTTACATCAAGGTCGGATAGTAAGGAATATTAATTATGTGATATAACTATTTAGATATTTAATACTGTAATATAATAAACGCGTTGTATCATAATAAGCTGAATTGATTTATTTACTTTAGGTAGATATTTAATTTATTTATCACTGATCTTTTATTAAAGTTAATTAAAAATATATATTTATAAAAAAATAGATACAGATATAATTTACTATACCCTTAGAAATATTTTCAGTAGTAAATTGGGTTATATCATCATGTAATAAATACACTAAATATCCGTACATAAAATTTTCTTTTGTTCCATCATATATGCTCTGAAATGAAGCACATGGATCTTGATAATCTGAAAATTGTTTCGACAGTTTTTTTACGAGTAATGATTGTCAGTTATTTGCTCAACCAATTTGGTTATAATGTTCTGGTTTCAAATGTACATGAAAAAACGTGTGCAATTTTTTCCAGATATGGGATTCAAATCCTAGACCCTCGGCTCGTAAGTCAGATAACTATCCACTTACCTACGAGGGGACAACATAATATTAACCACATAACGTTTAGTGAGCATTTTTTTAAAAATATTTTTACAAATAAGTAATATAGTTTGATTAATCATCAAGAGAAATAAAAACAAAATAATAATATCCCACCCAAATGAACGACACTGTTTTTGATGCTGACAGAAACATTAAATAATAAATAAATGGCATTTAAAATTACTTTTTTTGGTACACTTAATCGATGACCGATTATGCGCGTGATTGCTAAAGCAGAAGATAGATTGCAGAAATTTACGAACAGGCCCCATCGATTCGGCATGAGGTTAAACAACTGAAAAAAGATACAATCGTATTTTGCGCTAAGTGAAAACAATTGTTTGATAGATAATACTGACATTATTACGAATCGAGTTACCAAATAATTATTCTAACAATATAAAATAATATGACTATTGTTAATGTTGACTGGACGGGGCGTTTGCAAGCTTTCATTGTTTTGATTCGAGGGCTGTTCTGGCCAAATTGTTTATTATTTCGAGTGGAAACGTTGCTATGCAGTAACATTGTATTATGTTGAATAAATTCATTAATTAAATATTGCTTTTGGGAGGTTCAAATTTAATCTTTTTATAAATTTGCCTTTGATAGTGGGTATATTTCTGAATAAGAAACTTTAAATGATGTTTTTTAATATAATCACTAGAATGTCGTATTTTTCTCATAGATTTTTTAGATTTTTCTTAGAAATATAAACATTGACTTTATTTAACTTTTGTTAGAATAAAGCAGTTTTAACCGATTAAGTGCCAGAAACGAGTTAACTCACACAATTTAAGATGTAGTTTACTAGACAAATTTGAATATTTTGCATAGTTCTAAATATGAAAACGCAGAGATATGACTATAATATGACCATTAAAACTACGCTATGAGAAATTAAAGTTCAATTTATTTTTAAAAGTTATATTATAAGGTTTCATATTTTGTTAAAAATTGACACTTGCCAGGTTGTGACTTATATCTGGCATAGAAAAGGTTAATATTAAGTTTATTTTATTTTACCATACTGACTTAATTATAATTTACACACTTTTCTTCTTAGGCTATGTTATGCCCCTTAGCCGGAAAATATGGCCTGTCCGCTTGCATTCTCTCATGTTATGCCGGCGTTCCACAATTCCACCAAATACACTCTCTATATTAAATTCAGTAGCCTCCCGAGATGACAAAATCCAGTTGGCTTAAAGAAAATGCATGCCTGATTGAGATGCGATTTAGGCATTCTCAGCACATAACCAAGCCAAGTCCATCACCTCATCTTCACTTTGGATGTGATATGAGGCTGCATGGTCCGTTCTCTTGTCGCCTTATTCCACGAATAGTCATTATATTGCACATTTGAAATTCGCCGCAAGCATCTGTTGCATCTGTTACAGATATTTGATTGTAAATGAGTAACATTTATAAAAAAAAATCACTTATGACGTAAATAGAGTCTTATGCCAAAAAGTTATTTTAAACATTATTTTATTACAGTTTCATAAAAATTCCTACAATACAGATGCATAAATATTTCATACAGAATATAAAAATACATATTGTACTTTTAAATACAATCCTACCGATTTAAAATACAGTTCATATTTGAATAGAATTTGCTTGAATATTACAAAAAAATATTTCAAATTTAAGCTTTTTTTTAAATTGAAACTTTTTTGTTTTTTACAAATCTATTTGAAAAAAAATAAAGTTGAATTAGTCTAACAGACAAAATTAATGTGATATAAAAAATACATTTTCTTGCAATGAGTATAAAAACTGAGTTATTATTCACATATAATTACTTTTCACCAAGAAATCATACTGAAAATTGATTATAGAAAAGTTATTATTCATAAAAGCAAGCTAAAAAAACTGATGAATCTTAAAATTAGAATCTAAAGTCTGAAATTAGTTTCTAAATAGTTTTTACAGTAAAAAGGTTAACATACATATATATATATATATTATGCATAATATGTATAAATCTTTTAATAAAGATATTTATGAATATAACTTTTTTTATCTTCCTTTGTCAGATTTTAAGTTTATGTCGCTAAATATGCATTTAAAATATTTCTCTTAAGTTTATTAACTAAGGGGTATGATGTAAAAAGTTGGTAACTCACAATGAAAAAGTTCTGTAATAATCTGTTTCTTACCTGTTTAAAAATATACTGAAAAAGTATGTAGGGGTTACAAAGATTACTTTTTAGGCATCTATGGATTTTTCGAAAGAGTAAATTTAAATAAGGAAGTGTAAATGGTTAATAAATATACTAAAAATTGAATAAATGTAATTCTACCTAAGTGTGGGTTAACTTTTGACACCACTCCCCTCAACTATCTGGATGTAATTATTTTTTAAATAATAAATGTTTATATTATAGTATTAATTTAAACTTTTAAGACGAAGCACTGTCAAATAGATTTGTTTATTCAAAAATATCATCTAATTCACTGTCTAGTTGAAGAATTAAATAAAATAAGAATTGTATTTATAAATTGAATGCCTTTACCATTTAGCACTACTTCGAAATACGAAAATCAATTTGATTACAAAATTTCGACCCGTATAACAAAATGAATAATTAGTTATAGATATGAGTGGCTAAGCAGTTCATGCGCTTAACTGTATCAATGAAATGTAGACAGTTAATTGCTTCGTCATCAAATTATTGCCTAAAAACTATAAATTATTTATAAATGACTCACTTTTAAGCTTTGATGGCCATATATTTGTCTGCATTATTTAAAGACAGACCATTACCTTCATAAAAATCCATGAATTTAACCAAAATAAAGTTTTAATTTTTTATAAATAAAACTGCTCTTATAAATAGTAAATATTGTCAGGTTTATATTGTATTATACATCTTAAAATAATACACTAATTG
>JAPMAE010005368.1:766-13269 GCA_036584705.1 Rhyacophila sp. 25_7
CTCTTTTCCATCGAAGGAATCTTGTAAATCCTACTGAAGTCGCAGACTTAAATAAATATCATTCGAGACTACCTACATATAAATAGTAATGCTGAAAATAAATAATGTAAATATACAGCCTTGCTGTAAGCTCAATAAGTCACTTCTGTATTGTATTTTTGGATATTTTTTTCAATATACAATATTAGTAAGACCCTAAATAAATATTTTCATTCGGAAACGATAATCGAATAAATGTAGTTACATTTCTATTGTATTTGTAAAGTTGAGTGTAAAAATACATTTTAAAAATAATTTTCGCTGAGTGATCAATACAATAATAGTGTTACTCCAGTAAAATTATAAAAAAACAATACCACGCTGAATGTGTAATTGGATGTACTCGTAATTAAAAAATCTCATAATTTCCGCTCTAAAAAGAAGCATATGTATCTTCACATTGTGAAGATTCTTTTGACAGTTTTTTTATGAGCAACAATTATCAGTTATTAGCTCAACTAATTTGGTCCATAACCTAGTTTCCACATGCACATGAAAAAACGTGTGTAAATTTTGCTATCTACGGGATTTGGATCCTAAACCCTCGGCTTGTGAGTCAAATGCCTTATCCACTTCCTTTTTATAAACAGTGCCAAGATGTGTATAAAAAAGTTTAATTAAATGACTTTAATATCATTATAATTTACTATTTGTAACTGATTTTTAACTTCCAAACTGGTTCATTGTTCTAGAGCTTAGACGGCCGGGTTGATTGAGTTGTTAGCACAACGGGTGCAAAAGCACCTCTTGCTATAGAGAATTAGAAGACAAGACAAATGATTTTCATTTATTTCCTACTTCAACTTGGTTTCTGCACTTAAGTGCATGGTTGTACCGTCCCATACGGTTCCGCTACGGACAGATTTGAAATCACATCGATTATATTTAGGTAAAAGGGAGTAACCTTCACAGAAGAAAATACAGGAGGCACAAAAACGTGGTTTAATGATTTTTCGTCAAAGTCACATTAACACAAACTTGGTGTGCATGATGACCAATAAATTGGTGTTGTATTTTTCTAATCTAATAATTTTGGAATTCCTGAAAGTTATTAAAGAAAAATTATTAAAATTGACGCTTAATGCTTTTTCCTTTACATACAAACTTAATAGACCGTTCTTTTTTCAAAATCTAAAGCTGAATTTCGATAATAATTCGGCATTTTTGACTTAATTCTTTTTGACAGAACGTGTATTTGGGTGTGTACATTGGGATTCTCAAAAAACCACTTTTCAAAAAAAAAGGGTTACGCTCTTTTACCTAAACAGGGATGATATTTTATCTACATATTAAGAGTATTTATGAATTAATAATCCATCATTTTAGTTATTATATCTGTACACTAGAGATTCTCTTAAAAATAGAGCTACGCCCTTTTATCTAAACAGGGTCGATATGTGAGGCAAAAACATTTTATGTGTGAAAGTGTCAGGACGGCGACTGTGCATAATCGTGTTTGCGGGTACAGGCTGGTCAGCAGTGGGTCCTAAAATACCTTTTTATAATTGAAATATTGATTTACGATAATATCAATACATATATAATCAAAGTACCAATTATTTCCCTATAATATGTATAATTTATTTGTAAACTTTATTAAAATTGTATGAATCTCACCGCATATGTATAATACATTCTGATATTCTTTCTAGACTATTTATATCCGTACCATAACTCGAGCACAATTCTCATTTAATTTTATGTTAGTTTTTATGGTGGACATTTTCCAGGCTAATCGTGTTTGTTATATCTTTTGGACTCAGTAAGAAATGATAAAGTTCCACACAAAATTAACCATTTTTGAAAAGTATTCAGGTACCATCGCACATACTAAAGTTTGATGAGTTATTTTTTCCCAAAAATACATCACCGATGTCGCGACAGCGTAATTGTATGCCTCATCCCTATATATATTTATATTATATTTCTATTTGTATACACCCTTCCGTTGTTTTATAACTTTTATATAAAGAATATGAAAATATATTGAGCGAATTATTGCTGACTAACTATTTAATATTGCATATTTTTAAAACATAATAAAACTTCGTTTATCGCTTAAGATGCTTTCCTAGACGTCAAAGCGCTGAATGAAAACGCGTTAAACGAAATAATTTTAATAATGTTGAGCTACGAAGAATTGTCACATTTTACTGATTGGTTTGTGTTCGGAAATAATCTTGAATCATTTTGAATTTGAATTACGGTATTTTTTTAGACTTCGAGCAGATCGCTGTATATTGAATCAGTGTTAATCGAGGATGCGTTAAACGAGGCCATAATATCTGCAAAAATAAGAAGCACAATTTTTATATTTAGGAATTCACTATGCGTCTGAAAATTGCGACAGTCGTAATTAGTGCTCGAAACAGTCGGGGAGAGATTTTTTTTATATAATGTACATTTTGGACGAGAGAGAAAAATATGCGTGTCAACATAATTATTGTTTCGTCGGGTGTACAATGCGCATTCATATAGTAAATATGTTTAAAATACTGATTATAAAAAAGCACATAAACACTTTATTTTTCATTATTTGTCTTTATATAATAAACTTTTCGTACTTATGTTTTTATTGTTATTATTATCACACATACGAGTATTCGATTGATGTTAATTAATTCAAAATATTATAACAAACAAAACCAATTATGTTTTTTTTTTTAATATTATGCGGTACATGCGTAAATCAGTGTAACTATTTGAATATAATAGTTTTTCATACATACTTTATAAATCGATAGTAAATAAATATATATATATATTAGTATTTAGTATAATAATGTAAATTATTAACATGTCCAGAGTATGGATGTGTTTATACGTCCGCTCAAAATTCGTTTTGAATAAGCACAGACGTGTATGTGCGTCAAGCACCAAGCAATGAAATGCTGGTATATATTATTTATGCATCACATAAATATTATACAACAATAGTATCGCATACATTTGATAAAATTCTGAATTTAAAGAAAGATTAATAAATAAACTTTCACCCAATCTTACAACCGTCATTTAAAAAGCTCTCTCCTGGGCTAGTTAATAGATTTCCTTTTATTATTTGTATTATTACTCGTATTTCAAAACATTGAAAAAACCCGAACAAAAAGATAGTGGAACTATTGATGTGATGTTTATTACTTTTACACGTAGCTAAAAATATAAACTAGTGTGAGCCTAAAAATATGACTATGTAATAAATACTCCATGCGTCTTATCCCGGGTCCAAGCGCGCATAATGTAACGCGAATTTGTCGTATGGACATAGCTATGATCCTTACATGTAATGCTCGTTGCGATGTTCGCGCTGATCCATCATTGCCTGTCACTTTTTGACAGGAACACAAAGGCGCTCGCAGCAACGTGTCAACTTGAATAACATCAGAATTCGCATCGAGATCGTGTGCCGTTATCTTACACGCGACTGGACCCGTCTTTAAAGGCCGATCGCATCGAGATGCCTTGCATAAAATAATAAAATTATAATATAGAATCGCTGTTCTACAGCGCAGTTTTGGGGGTTATTCATAAACCACGTAACGTTTTTTCTTACTTTTTTCACCCTCCCCCCTCCATGTAACACCATGTAGACATTCAAATTGATCCACCTTCCTCCTCTCAAAAGTTACTTCACTTTACACACTAACCGATTGTGTGCCAGAAGCGAGTTAACTCGCACAACTTAAAACGTAGTTTGCTAGACAAATTAGGACATTATGGATAATTTTAAATATAAAATTGCCGAGATATGATTATTATACGGTAATTAAAAACAAAATTATGATAAAGAAACATTTAATATACTTTTAAAAACATATTTAGGTTTTATTTTTGCTTAAAACTTCACAGCTTACCAGAATGTGACATTATGTCCGGCACAAGGTTAAATAGGAATGCAATTTATAATCATATCCTGTCCACTTTTTGAGAGGGAAAGTGTTAGGTAACATTAAAAATTTACCCATCCTTCCCCTTTGTAACGCTATGAAAACATTGGTAGTCACCCCTTCCCCCCCTCAGGAGTGTTATGTGGTTTATGGAAGACCCTTATAAAAAAAATAGGTCAAATTCACAATATATCGTTAGTTTGATTTAATTTATTTTAATTTAGAGGAAATATTTGTGTAACTTACCTTCGTGTCTAAAAAAAATCGCCGTTTACCTTGATTATAAAATAAGCAATATCCGGAAGTACGGCTGAATAATTTATTATTATGTCTACGTGGCTGGACAACCGTAGTTGACAATTTTATCTAGCATCATGGGTAATGTTTACTTTTTCATTGATATAGGAATGTACATACACTACGATAACTTATCATTTTTATTACGTAACTTGATATATGCACCTTTGTAAGTAAATGAGTAGCGTAAAGCTTAATCAATGTCACTTAATGTCCTATTTACCTACATTAAACCGTCATATATACCTATGTAATACATTTAGTTCCTTTCCTACTTAATACAGGTTTACATTTCAGTAGAGGTGGCCATATTTTCATACATTAATTTAATCACACGATAAAAGCCATTTTCAAACACTCACGATCTCTTTTAAATTATGTATCTCATTTTTTTGTTTTGTTTTCAAGTTTTGGTTACCTTAGAAACACTTAGAAGACACTCAATTTATTGCCCGAGCGATATATCCACATTTTCTTTTTAAATTGATAGTAAAAGCTGAATACATATTTATAGCACACCAATTCATATTATGTTGATTTAAATATCAGTCCAAAGAAAACTAACGTGATGCATAATATTGCATATTCCAAACCAGATTTCTCCAATACTACTGGTGGTGTATATTGAGAGTGTCGATAGTTTTAAATACCTGGTGATGCATATCATGGAGAAGGAAATAGTTCGTTATCAGAGTGAGATTCCATACAATATTTTGGAATTCACAGCAGTCCCCGGTCAAAACTAAATGCTACCTATTCGATGCTTGCATATTGACAGTGTTTTTTGTAGCGAATCATTGTCTTAAACGAAGTCTCAAAATAATCGCTTACTGAGCTTCGAAACAGATGCTTGCAGCAAATTCTAAAGGTGCGATGATATGACTATACTCAAAGGAAACGAACAATGGAACATCACATCACATGTATTGCGGGAATGCCTCTTTTTCAAGTCAACTGTATTTCTTTATCCCGAAATATCGTTGAATACCATCCATAGGATATATTCGGCGGAATTAAGGCATGCTAGCATGACATGAAAAGTTGCAAGTAGACTAGCCAGCGATGGGAACTCATACTGATAACACATCGTGTCCATATACTCCAGTTAAGAGGCATGTTATATTTAAAAGAAAAATACAAGTATGGTCGATCTTAAAATTCCGTGAAAGTTCCAACCAAAGTGCGCTTTGTAACTTCACACTACTCACAGCCAACGGTTAATATTTCTGAGATTCAACTCTGGATTAGGATGGTCAGTATAATTCTGTACTGTATAAAAACTTAGGGTTTGACGGAGTAACAAAAAGACTATGTATGTATTAAAAAATAAGGTAATCCCAATAATACTAATTAAAGATTCCGCATTTGTAGTGACATAATGAAGTTACTCGAGCAATTCGTCCAATGTCTTGAAGATAAGGAAACGCATGTTTGTTCACGTTGTCAAATGTATCAAATTTAGTTATCTCTTGATGAAATTCTAATAGGTCCTTGCCTGTTTCTGGACGAGATTGGCGTATAATTTTACAAGAGACGGAAAAAACTGCCAGAAGCAGAATATGAAATAAATGGATTTCTATTTATAATAATGAAGCACTATTATTTATAAAAACTTATATTAAAACAACTTTCTTGCTATGTTTATTTTATTATGAACCGGAACTGAAGATAAATTTCGTAGTTGATTGTTTTCTCAATATGTTGAAGATATCTAAAGAGAGAGGGGGATTTGATCCAAGCAAATTTAAGTGGCCATTGAGGGCCAACTACCGCCTGCCAGGGAAATACTCGAAAAAACGCTTATTAATTTCAAGAACGGGAGTCGGTGTGTATTTTTATGAAAAAGGGGCGACGAGAATTTCTTTACAGAAAAAGAGGCGGTAGGCCTAAAAGTTGGGATCTTATGGTTTGAAGATGCCCACACATTATTTAAAACTATTTAATGATTCAAAATGTTGACCCAGATTTGGTGACAAACATTCATATGTTTAACTTTCATCAACTTGATAATAAATATTTCCTTGTTTTTGAAGGACGCGTAACTACTCTCTATGTTGAAACTACAATAATTATTTTTCGGAACGTTTTTTTTTTATTTGTTCTACCGTTGTTCACAGAAGTGGTGTATTGCCCAAATTGGTATAATAAAGAAATAATTGAACAACCAAATGCAATGTGGTTGCCATGAAAAGGTCATTTTGCGATTACTGGGGTTGGTTGTTACAAAGGGCCGGCATAAATGACACCATTCACTGTTCGATCTTTGACCTAAATTTTCAATTCGCTCTTAATCCGCTTATGTACTGCAGGCCATCAAAGATAGGAAACCCGCGAGCGTTCAACTGCGTTGTAACCACACTCTTTATTTGAAAATTAAATAATACAATTGCACTGATAGCCATTATGCCAATTCGAATACATTCAAATTTAACCGTTAACCATAGACAAAAATACGTATCCTACGCATTAATTTGGTAAATCTTCAAATTTAAAATTCGAGCAAATTTAAAATTGCCATTTCACAAGATTAGTTATTAAAGATTCTTATTTTTTTGTATTATCTTTGACTTAAATATAATTTTACACAATATTCAACTACAAAAATATGCGCAATTGAATATAGAAAAGGGTCTTAATATATTATTGAATAAAAATTGATATAAAATCTTTAATAAATTTATAAATGGCATACAGTCCGGAACACACTTTTATATTCGTTATAACAAAATTGTTTTTTCTTTTAGCTATATCCGCTCCGCACCGGAACATGTGGATCTTCACAGATTTTCTACGATTAATAATTATCAGTTATTCGGTAAACCATTTTTTTTATTCGTGTCCTGAATGTACATCAAAAAACTTGTATAATTATGACATGTTACAGGTTGCATTTGTACCCGCGACATTCGGCTAGTACGTCGTATGCTCTATCTACCCATCTACAGGGCGGCAAGACCCGTAAATGTTCAGGCAAAAATGTTAAATGTAATTTTATTCATCATATACGTTAAGTAAGTGCTTCCTCCGTCGTCTCCGGAATGAAATGGTGGATAACGTAATTATAGATGCGTAAATTTTTAATGACTGGAGAAAGGAGAGCTAGAGATAAAGAGGCCAGGAGGGAGTTTGTGCAGTCGGCCATAGACCTGAATGGATCTTAAATAATATGTTAGTCCCGTATCTTCTGAACACAACGGCATGTGACATGAAGCGTTTATTTATGAACATATAATTTTTAAACCCAATGCTTTTGAGGCGTTGATCTTGATCTTATTGTAATGTGATTTTCAATTTTTTGAGGGTGTTAACTTTTTAAAACTTTACTCAAATATATTTAGTGATATATGTAATCGTTATTAAATCTTTTATCTGCTTTAAAACAAACCATATAAATAATGCTTATATCACATTTCAACTAAGAATCTAGGATTCCGTCGTCTATCTATCATTCACAGGATGAATTCGGCGGAGTTACGGAACTCCGACATGACATAGAAGAAAACAATAAGACTGGCTTGTGACAGGGACTCACGAAAGTGACTTATGCTTTTCAAAGACTTGTGAATTATTACAATAACATCACGTAATTTTACCGATGTTCTGGTATTAAGTACACGTGAAAAAACTGTGTAATTTTGCCACTTACGGAATTCAAACTCATGACCTTCGTATTAACAAGGAATGGTTACATCCTCTGGCCTACCGAAAGCTGTTTAATAGCACAATTTGTCTGTTATAAATATTGTGAGAAATACATAAATTTAAAATATTCTGTGAAATAAAATTGCATAAAATTAATTCTCCTTCAAATAGTATTACCACCCGTAGTCTAGAATAACTAGACACAAAAATATAAAGAACTCTGTTTGCAGAAATATAACCGTCAATTTCTCATTTCTAATAGAAGAACAAATGTTGCCATAGCATATTCGTATTCTCACTGAATTGACATTTTCAATCAGAAGTTCTCAAAATCTTGACAGTTTTATTCTTGTATCTCAAACAACCTCTCTAAGCATAGTGGGATGAACGGATCGGAACATTTTATTTGAAGCTGAAAAAAAAATTCGCAATGACGTATGTTTTGCAGATTATTTTTTGTGTACACTAAAAATCATTTTCCAATCATTTATTTTGGCTAGACAAAAATTTATTTTTCATATGTGCCTATAATCAAGAACATGCTGCCCTCCTAAGACGGTATATAAGTTCTTAGATATATACATGTATATATAGTGTATTCTTAGATAATACCATGTTGTGTGGAACCGTGTTATACGAGATTAAGGTCAACTACAAAATGGAGGCATGCGTTCCGAAAACTTCTTAGAATAAAATATATTTCTTTAATTCAACAAATTTTCATTCATTAATTTTATTAAATTTCTTCTTCATCACTGTTCAGCACAATGCGGCGAGAGCATTTATTTGGTCGAACGATATCATCACTATTTGAACCCAACACAAAACATTTTGATAAATGATGCTATAATATCACATACACCTTATGGCATAGTTTTTTTAAAACCATGTCCGCTACGAAATGAAGCATATGAATCTTCACAATGTGAAGATTGTTTTGACAGCTATTTTTTTACGAGTAATAATCGTTAATTATTAGCTCTGCCATTTCGGGTTCGTGTCCTGGCTACAATACAAATGAATAAACATTTGTAAAATTTACGACCAGCACAGGCCTCGAACCCGTGACTCTTGGCTCGCGAGTCGGATGCCACTATCCACTTACCCACAGGGGCGATAAATGCGATATGGCATAGTGCATGACTTAATTTTGTATATTTTTGGAATACAAATCGTGTTATTTAAGTATGTACTTACATACAGTGTTATAAGAATGTTTACACATTTTCATTAACGTCTTATAATAAAACCTTATTATAGGTTGGCTATATTATACGAGAATTTCCGCAATTTTTTTATCGTGTAAGAGCGAAACCGGGTTAAAACGTAAGAAAAATGTTACGTGGCTTATAGGCGACCCCTAATAAATGATAAATTCTCGTAAAACATTCACATTGTGAAGATCCATATGCATCGATTTTTCGCGGTAATGTTCATAAATATATATAGTACTTATATTGTTCATACAGTAAGGTTTATTTTAATAAATTATTTGATAATATACGTACATTGCCACCTGCAATACAGTCAACATTTCGCGGATAGACAGATTATCGTGTAATCATGCGTAGATATCAGCCAGATAATGTATTTATATATATATATTCATAAATAATACATACATAAATAAATAATATACTACTAGTATGTTTTCACGGTTCATATAAATTTAAGCGTTTTGCTATAT
Source organism: Rhyacophila sp. 25_7 (assembly GCA_036584705.1). Classification (NCBI taxonomy): domain Eukaryota; kingdom Metazoa; phylum Arthropoda; class Insecta; order Trichoptera; family Rhyacophilidae; genus Rhyacophila; species Rhyacophila sp. 25_7. Next base: position 10,319 of record JAPMAE010005368.1, read on the forward strand.
AAGAATTCAAAATAAAAAAATATTATAATAAACCTTTGTTATTGCGTAATAAAAAAACTACCAAAACATCATACCAATTCACCATTTCAAGTGTCATAAAATAAACATAAAACTTTTCTCTGGTTTCTTCTAAGTAGCTTTTTGTGATGGGTCGTTCATTTTGTTTGTAAAATTACACCATAGTAATCCTCCTATTGTAATTTTTAATTTGATTTTTATATCAATCAAAACTCGACAGAAAATATTTTTTTTTGAACATATTAAATTATAGAATTGTATAATGTCAACTTTGAAGGACTCACTACTGACCCGCCAGTACTCACAACCGCGATTATGCGCGGTCGCCTACTTGAGCCTTCATGAAAGCAATGTTTTTTTTATTTCCCACATTTTGATTTTAAATCTGCCCGTAGCGGACTCGCTCGGAACGGCATCGCCATGCGAATGAGAATGAGTAGCAATCTGGCTCGTTATTCAGTACCTAGTGACATGATGTACCATGTGCATCCCGTAGTGCTACCCAGGTTCGTGACCGACGAGTCATTTTGGGAGTCTACGCAAAATTGCTCCCCATAAGATGCCGCAAATCTACTAAAGGCCTTAAAGTTGGCCTCGGTGGATACCATGTCCACGTTCTCTATATGACCTGTGTGAGGGCGGATCGTGATGAACAACTCTGTAAGAGATGAATGGATACGCGTACATTCTCACAAGACATGCTCAGCAGTCTGGTAGTCGTAACCACATATGCAGTTTGGCTTATTTACTAACTTGCTAAACTCAAAGAGCTTGGCCGCGAAATTACCATGACCAGTCAGAAATTGACTGGTCCAATACGTGGGTGTGAGTTTTCTCGTCTCGTCCCTCCATTTCACATCCGGGAAGAACAGGTGCATTTGTCGTCCAGAGCTGGATGCCGTCCATCTCTTCTGCTAAATAGAAAGAGCGGACTCAATGACTAGTTTGCTTACCACCTCACAATACAATTCCTTTTCAATTCTCGTAGGAGGCGTCAGAGTGACGCCTCCGAAGATGGTGGCCGTGTTTTTGATGTGTAAAGAAATGGCACCGCGCACTTGAACATGCAGATCAAGCGGGAAAACGCCGGCGAATACGGGAAGCACATCCGTAGATGTGGTTTGGTAGGTCTTCGTCAATGAGATAAGGCTCGGTCGCTGTTTAGAGTTAAGTTTGCGCGCTACGTGTGTACTCGCAGCTCTTTTATACCATACGCTAGATACATATATATATACAATGTTAAGTCATCTAAATAGATAAAATATTGATTTTTGTATTTAAACCAGTCATTTTTCCTAAGTCACATATTCCACATACTTAAAATTGGACTGGCTGTCACAGTAAGCTAAACATATACCATCATATATTAATTGCAAAGATAAATGCAAGTAGCTGAGAAACTAAAATGGGTTAATACTGAAATAAGGTGCTTTCAATCGCATATAAGAAGAATGCCGGGTCGCATACGGTTTGTGGGCCAAAGATTGATTATAAAATCCTTAAACACTGCGCCCATATTACGTATTCAATGATATGTATTTAAATAGTGAGAAATATAAATCATAGTATTTTTAGAATGTTTTTATCGTCTTTCTAATGTTAATCTAACGTTTTTAATCTAACGTAACGTACTCTTTTTGATTTTTCGTACGCCACTGTTTAAATACATAAATAAATGGTTGACATAAATTTTCATAATAATACGCTTTTAATTCAGGAAGTTAATATGTGTACAATATTTTACCTTTTTTTATATACGAGTAGACTCGAATCTAATGAGCTACTCAAATGAAACTGATCACTGGTGCAAATCACTAACCAGTCCGTAATGAGTCAAAATTTTGTAATCGAATGTGACAATGTAAACTAGACTACTTGTTACTAACCAGCCAGTAACGCGTTAGCAATTAGTTGTAGGCTACTTAACCTGGTGACTCATTTTTGACGTGAATCACCCATTTCCTTGTCCGACTGATTACAATAACGTTTTATTATATTTTTTATTGTAAAATAACTGTTTTTAGAGATACGATAGAACGTTAAAAATTTTCATCTGAAATTTTGAGTTCTTTTGGAGCAACGAATAATCGGCGATCATTTCAAGATATGGATGAATCCAAAATCTCCTTCGTATTATCTTTATTCTGTAATGATAACAGTAATATAGTAACGGTGGCTCATCACTACAGTGATTAATCGAATCATCATCTATAGCCCATAAAGATTGTGATGTTCCACTATCCATAACCGTACAGAAAACTACCGATTTCGATCACTTATGTGTAAATTGCGTGTGCAGAGCTGCATCACTAATGATTTAGTAACTAGTTAGTAATTTCAATAACAAACCAGTTCCGTTTCTTTTGAGTAGCTCCATATGCGGAGAGTCTTACGAATATCCCAAGCTTGTAAAGAAAAATTCCGGCATAGACATAGAAAAATACAGGTCGCTTACTTATATTATACAAAAATTATCTCTAATTATAAAAGCTAACAATAAACTTTCAACAGACATGTTTGTCCGTCTATGGGTATGTGGCGGTTATTTGACAGTGATTAATCATTGTTTTGCTAATGAAAATGTTGATAATACATAATATGAATACTAATGGCACTACAAAAGCTTTTATTTTTCTCTACCGACCTCATGAACATTTGGTTACATTTACGCATAAACAAGTAAACGAAAATGTCGAATCCTGATAAGTTTCAATGTATCAGATACATATTGCGTAATTTTAATGTAATGACAACATGAATATGGTAGATAAAACCTGCGATAAACATATGTTTTTACATTGTGTCGTCTATAATAGATCCGTAAGCAAAACAGTGAGTAAACAAACGGAAATTAATGTTGTCAACAAAATCACAATATACATTCTAATGGTATAATATTTATTATAAATACATTGTTTTGTATTAGGCGCCCT
>JAPMAE010005369.1:0-11349 GCA_036584705.1 Rhyacophila sp. 25_7
CATGACATACAGGCAGGTGTAGCAACGCATGCCGGGTTTCAGCTAGTATTATATAAAACGAAGAACATTACGGTACCCCTAATATTAACAACCATTATTATTGTTGATTCGTCCTCGTTTTACTTACACTTGTAAAACTGCATAATTTTGTTCGAGAAACAACCCAAAATAATATCATACTTAAATTATGTATTTATGTAAATATTCTTTTTTCTAATCTGCATAACAAATCTGCTCGACTCAAGTTTAACAGACAGGTATTAAAATATACCTTCCGCCTCTTAATCCTGAAAATATTCGTAGGTGCAGAACTCCTTGACATCTTAATTTAAATCCTTTTATATTTTTTGTACTTTATAATTTGCATATTAAAGGAATTTAAATAGTAACCGTGTCGACTCGTACATATCTCATCAAAAACTGTTACGTAAATATTATTTCAAACATTACATTTTTTACATATTCTGAGTAACATGAAATTTTAATTTCTTTCAAATTTTTCGCAGAAGCTTTTACAAAAATAACATTTTACTCCACAAGAAATTTGGTAAGAGATATTGAATTTTATTAGATTATCATAAAAGTAGCGTGCTATATTAATTTAATTATAGATGTATATATATATATTATATATATTTAAACTCTTCTCACCATTATTCAATATTATTTGAATTTGACTTATTTAAGAAGTACCCTTTTTCTACAATTGTTATAAGAAAGCTTTACTATTCTTTCTATTGTTTATTACCATGATTTGTAATAGTTTCACTGCACTTTTAGAAATACTCATTTCACATAATTATATTTGAAGAATATACTTTTTTTTTCCGTTTTAACTACATCAAAAATTGTGAGTAAACTATTATGGTTACAATAAAATAATGTATTTTTTTTTCGAATAATATACACTATTTCAAGTTTCGTTTGAAATATTTACGATGAAAGCAAAATATTATCGTTAACGTGATTGAATCGTGTAATATTTTTTACTCAATCTTTTTATTATTCTCTGATTTTAATCTTTTATAACTAACGTAATTTTCTTCGCCATGGTATGAGTATGTGCATGGCAAAAACTGTTTGGGGGATAGTGTGAATTGATAATTTTTGGCCGATCAGGCGAACGGCCGATCCAATTGAATGTTTGCCATTTTATTCAACTGCTGCTAAAACTAGTTTGTCTTTTATGATTTTCAACACACAGTTCACTACATTTTATTATTGTTCATTTACCCGGTCGCACGTTTTCACAGTTGAAATTTTAAGTAGCAACTTAAATATAACGACTGACTATTTATTCATTTTTTTTTGTTAGCAACACACACTTTAAGTAAGTTTGAAGAATACATGTGCAGTTAACTAAGTGAAAACTGAAAGATATAGACAGATAAATTGTTTATTATATTGTTACCGAAATTTCCTACATGGATTTAATACAGTTAACCCTTCTATAACACGACAGATAGATTTCTAGAAAGTACCATGTTATTATATGTGTAACCATGTTATACAAGACTAAGATAAGAGCCAATTAAAAATGGAGGCGTGCATTCCGAAAACTTTTTAAAACAAATCATATTTTTTATTCAACAACTATAAACATATGTAATACAGAATACGTAAGTAAATAAAAAAAATCGGTTCTCATTTAAATCAATCTCAGTTTATTAAATTTTTCCTTCATCTCTGTTCAGCACGACGAGGCAAGAGCGTTTTTTTTATGGAACGATGTCATCACTTTCTGAACACATTTCTTCGTTAGGATTTGTTGTATATTCTGCCCTCTTTAAAATAAATGTTATTTTTAGTTTGTTTGCTGGCCCTTACAAGTTTGTGGTAAATCTCATTGTATGCAGGCAATTTTCCAGCTCCCTTTTTAAATTTCGGCTTCTTTCAGCTAAAAGGTCTTCAGTTACAAAAAATATTTCCGCGTTTTCTTTAACGTATTAGAATGAAATCGTGTTGTAGAAGGATTGCCTTTATTCAAAATTTTAATGTTCAAAAGTAATTATTAATTGGGAAAAGTTTATAAAAACGGTTTCTTAATCTGCACCAAATATATTTTTAGATATATAGATGAAGTAGAGAAAGTGCGACAAATTTAATATTTTTCTTGTGTGCATATTGTCTTCATCGCACTAAAACATCATGTGTACGAATTTAAAAAAATCGGTATTTGCAGTTATATTGTTATTATTTTTCTTTATTTAATTTATTTCCTGTGACCCCCACTAGATTTTCAGTCATGCAATTTATTTATGTTTTTAGCATAATGGACGTTTCCTGAAATATTAACTTCAAATTCTTAGCGTAGCGTAAACTCAAACTACAGCCTTAAGTGATCTTCAAGTAAAAGAGACGGACTACCATCCTGTTAGAAGAGTTTTCTCAGTGAAAATGAGATAAAAACAAAACTTATGGCTTAAATTCAGTCGACCATGATTTAATGCAACAAACAACACGATTGCTTTAAGTAAAACCTCGCTATTTCTTTCTTGAGTTCCGAGTTGAAATGATTCATAGGAAAAAGAATATTCGTTAGAAATAATGAGGATTCTCCAGATCGTTTGAGCATTATTTGAATAAAATCTACTTTTGAGTTTTATTCAAATAGTGAATTTCTCTCATTTTTATACTTCAGCCAAGATTGTTATGAAATAGTATTTTTTTGTGAGTTCTTATTAATTTTTTTCATTAAGTTCTTTACGTAAGTTTTATGAAACATTTATTTAAGTACCGGCCATTGGCGGATCCGTGGGGGGGGGGATTTATTTTCTTTTGAAAATATTATAACATGAATTTTCTAATGATTTTTATTTAAATAAATATATTGTAGTTCTCTTTAATGTTTATGTAATTGAAATATTTTGTTTTTAATGTTTGTATTTTTTAATTGAAATAAAAGAATCTATGATAAATTTTGTATTTCTGTTAAAATTTCACATTTTTCTAATTTATTGAAACTTTATTGTGAAATTGTCTCATTAATTGTTTAGTTTGCTATGTTTTATACTTAATTATGTATCGACTTTTTTTTATAGATATATATTATTTTAAAATCATCTATTTTTTAATGTATTATTTATGTGTCATGTTTATTTCAAATTGAATGGCCCCCTCCTGGTACAATTTCTGGATCCGCCACTGGCACCGGCCGGAAATAAATGATTACTACCTACAAACATGCATCATGTTTATTAAAAAATATATTGAATTGAAAGTGAAAAACGTTATACGAATTTTCTCAGTATATATAATATTGCAAATATGATAGTTAAATCTGAATATACGACAAAGTCTCTCGTATATTAAATAATTATATAATATACCTCGGATCTTCCAATTATCAGACGTAAATTAAGATCATACTAAAGATGGTATTTTTCTACAAATTTATCATATAGTACAACGTCATATAACCCGCTTAAAGAAATGTCAAATGTCACAACACAGCACACATAATATGTACAGTCAACCGCAAGTACTTTCAAACGTACTGAAATCTCTTTGATGCAGCTTTTGCAGGCAATTGTATCATATAATAAGCTCTAAGTGTAGGCTTACGCTGTCTATTGTTATTTAAATCATATTATCTCTATACCCTCATATCTTGTTATCTGGCGCATCTACCATCCTGTTCCCATTTATCTATATTTTACTGTATATTATATTCGTTGTGAGTTTAAATTGTTATCGTTTAAAATTCAGACAATTATATAATTCTTAATTGTAAAGTTAGTTTTTTAATGATAACTTTACGGCAAATTTAAAGTGTTCATTAATTGGACTACCCATAAATATAATAATTATACTGCACAAAAATTTTCATTTAATTAAAAGAAAAAAGTTTATTCTGATTCATTTATTGCTATTTATAAATAAATCTTCAAAATTTCCTAGATATTTGCGGCAGTAAGTCAAAAGTTTTAGAATTGAAATCTATTGTTTTAAGATGCGTGTAGATGCAGAAAAAATATGGGTATTGATATTGTATTATAAAAATTTACTTTCTTATATCTGTACTTGTGAAACCACACTATGTCAAAAACGGCACTTTTTCACTGTGACTGTTCAATGTCGTTTTGTCGTTCTTACCCTCAGATAATATAAAACATAGCGTAATATTGCTTTCGTTTTATTCTTTTCTGGTATGGTTACAATAAATTGAGCATATCACTAGAAAGAGCATCGCAAGACATAGTGTAGTTTACCTCCCATCGACAGATATGCACAATATGGCTTATCCGTATTGCAATCAAAATAAAAACTCAATCATCTGTTTTTCTTTGATTCTATGCCAATTGTTTGTAATTTTATTATAAGAACGTATGTCAAATATTATATTTACGTTACGAATACTAGAAAAGCATGTGTTCTCGTATCGTCATCAAAGCGGATATATAATACAAGTATAATAGTATGCTATTCCGTATTCAAGTTAAGATAATGCACATCACTTGAGCAAAGCCATAGACAATAGGTATTTGAATTGACGCGGGAAGAGTCGTGGTGCAAAACTGTCACCTGTCGGCATGCTGTCGCGATAACGCCAGTCCTTGATTCTGCCGTTATATTAAGATAGAATCAGACAATTGTAATTACTATATCGTACGCAAAGCCGATGCTTTGTATTGAAACCGACGAAAAACATTTCTTTTGTCGTAATATTCCGCAAGGTGTTAGAATTAATATATTTATCATATTAGAACCATTTGAATGGTATTACATACTAAAAAATAAAATCATTTTAGTGCCAAACGTATTACTTGGCTAATGCTCTTAAAAAAGTGTACTGCAAATGTCTTCTTATATATCAATTCAAAATATACTATTAATTCTGAGATTTCTCATTAGTATTTTTTCTTTCATTTGAGTGTCGTAACGTATTACAGAATTATTATTGACATTACGCATTAATGAAACAAAGAAATTTCTCATTCTCCCTCGCGGGAAATCAAAAAAATCATCGAATCAAACTGGGCACGATATCCACTTCCCGACTGATTAAATTTCAGAAAAAACCTTTCCCCAATCACGTTTGATAAATCTATTCCACTTCAATGAGGTTCAGATACATTCTCAATCAAAAAATCATGAAAAATCATATTTTTCATCATAGTGTATTCAATAAATGTCATATATTTTAATCGGATTATTGCTTTTCTTTTGTGGGATTTAATTTTCTATTCATTTTTTATTATTATTTAAATCTATTATAATAATCTATGTAAACTTTTAAAATATTATATACATGTAATATTTGAGTTTATATAAAATATATTTGAACATTTCTTTGATTTTATTGACATACAACAAAAAACACGTTTTTTTTTCCAAAAAATGTCATTAGTAATCATCAAATATATATAATATGATGAGTTCATCGAAAATCCTCTAGACCTTTTACTATGTATCCCTTTCGTTAATTATATACGAGTATATATCTTATCGTACAGATATATCCGTAATTATCATGGTTTGTTTCTTATTATTTTCAATTTTTTTGCAGCTGTAGGAGCTTCGAGGCTTTGTTAACGCTTATATTCTTCACCCTTATCATATCCCAAATGCCCCAAATAAAAATAACACTCTGGTAATCATGACTTTGTTAGCAATCGTATGTATGAATTAGATTTAATTTTAAATTAAAATTGTTCCATTAAATTGAACATATTCTATTCTACTTCTGTAAACATAATTGCACTCTACCTAATCTGAACAACTGCATTTAATTACGTTCGTATATCAATCTACACTTACTTCGCTAATCTCGTACAACTTAGATTTTCTCCCCAAATTTAGTGCACCGAGAAACTGTCTCAAATAAGTATATATATATATATATATATGTATACCCTAAGAAGATTTAACATATAGTGATAGCTTTGTTGGTTACGAGTATATATTAATGTCTCCAGGAGTAAGTTTTTTCAATTACGGTTGCATAATTATTGGGTGAAAGTTTTTTCATTAATCTCGCTTTAAATTTTGAATTAAATATATGATATATAATATTGCATATTGTTTATTTGATGCATACATAATATATTCGAGTATTTTATTGTTTGATGCTTGATGCTTGACGTGCATACTTCGAAACTTCTTCAAAGCAGATTTTGAGCGGACGCGTATACGCGTCCATATACTCTTCGACAGGTTAACTTTACGTATTCAATATTGGCAAATTACTATTAGTTTTCTTCCATTTGATGTCAATAAACCACGCAACTAAGTGCATCATCATTATTGCTGTAGTAGACTGTAGATCATAAACTAAATAATAAATTTAGTCAAAAGTTTAAAAACTGACCGAACCGAAATTATAAGAATATAAATATATCAAAAATTAGATTTGAGCTTATTTCGATCACAAATAATTGTAATCGACGCCGATGACATTTATTCTTTAGGTGTATTATTAAAGTGCTGTTAAAATAAAGCAAATGGTTCACTTCGACTACGACTACTTGACATACGATGATAGTAATGCTTATTATATTATTCTTATATTATACCTGTTTTTGTATATATTTAAAATATAATGCGTATTGGGTGTAGTAGTCACCGACATTCTTCGCAAAGGATTAGTGGTTGCGGAGCTTACTCACATTATCAGCTGCAGTGTCGTAATCTGCACGCGGTAAAGCGCTAAATGCATACAGTGTAGATGCATCGCACAGCCACTGCACAATGTATAGACGACAGTCTTTGTTAAGGACTGCTCACGAGCGGCCAGGTCTAACTAGTTCACTCTCGACACGCGATCGACTGGATTCTAAAGCAAGAGTAAATACCATACCATAAGGAGAATTTTCGTATTGAAACTTACGTATATTCAGACGATTCTCTTCAAACATATATCAAATGAGTGTGATTTTAAACTGTAAGAGAAATATTCACTGCGTAATTTTTTATAGCAAAATCTGTAAGTTCATTGAAATACGTGTAAAACGTCACATTCTAGATAACTTATTTCAGCGATATTCATATTTACTTATTTGTATACCTTTGCTGCTAACAAATATTAAAAATGAACTTTTTTCTGTTGTCAATTAGTATCAGATACATTTATACTTTGTTCATGAAATTTTATGTAAATAATTCTTGCATGATATTGAAGCCTATTACTTTTTTGTATTTTTAATACAATTTATTTTTCACTTTTACTTTTAAATATAAGTTAATCTGTGCATCATACATGAAAATTCCATTATACGTCGATCGTCCGGCTCATTAGTCAGACATCTCCATATAACCAGTTTTGAAATATTGACAAAAACAATGTTTTAATGGTCACCATAAATCAAATATTATTGATAGGTGATGATAAAACTTTGAATAATTAATAAGTCATTCAAAAATAATGCCAGATGCAGTGTCCCGTTCATTAGTAAGACATTTAGAAATATCCTAGTAATAAACAGGAGAACATTCAAATTCGGTTAATTATTTATTAGTTTATCGGCATTATCTTTTTTTATGATGGCATAATGGATTAATCTGAGTACCGAAATAGATAAGTGCAACATTTTAGTTATAACTGCATATTAATCTCAAATTTAATTTTTTGGACTTGTGACTAATGAACTGGACGATCGGATACAATACAATTTCAGTATTGCGAGTAATATTTACGGTTCCACAAAATTCATCCTGAACGTAAATTTAATATGTTATACACTCGTATAAGGATTAAAATAATACGACTAGAAAATAATACGAAGACAGGCTTTTTTCAAGTTGATAAAACTGCTGATAAAGTTATCAAAATCACGACACAATTTATGTTAATCAAAAACAAAATCTGCAACGCTGGAGCAAAATGATTTTTTTATGAATTCAATCGACTGAATAGTTTAATTTACTATTTTAAATAGTTTTACACACTGCAATGAAAAATCAGTACAGTAAATCTAAAATATTTATAGTGTTTCCTGTTAAGAGAGTGTTGGCGTTATGGCAGCCAGTGTCGTAGTCAGCTTAAAATGTGCCCCGTGCAGTTTTATTTTTGACATTCTTACTACTATTTTTATATACAATTATTCAGAGAGGAACATCAATATATAGATGTGACCTAACCTGTTTTAAATCACATAAGAATTTATTTACCTAATACGAAACGGAAAACATCATTATAATCACTTTGTACAGTCACTTCCCCATAATAGGATAAGTGCCAGAAACGAGTTAGCTCGCACAAATTTAAACATAGTTTGCGAGATAAATTTGATTATTTTGTATGATTTTAAATATGAAAACGCAGAGATATACTATAATGTGATCATTAAAAACAAAGTCATGACAAAAAAACGTTCAGTTTATCTTTAAAAGAAATATTAAAGTTATATTTTTGCTTACAAATTTACAGTTTGCCGGGTTGTGACATAATATCTGGCATGGAAAAAGTTAATGGGGACACGTCGGGAATATGGCATTTCTGCCCAATTAAGCGCTGCCTCTATCAAGCAAAAAATGAAACAATTTATAATTTCCAGTAATAATGGAAATATAAATTACAAAAAAAAATAAAAAAATAAGGGGGCCCTTCGTTGTCTTTTAGTACTCTTCTATAGATTTTTTGCCATCCGATTAGACACAGGTTCTGGTGGATTATCATTATGATCGCTTTCTTCGTCAAGTTTTGGTGATCTGTTTTAATGAATTCAATAATTGCATCCAGAGTCTTCATTTTCATCGTAACATGGGTAATTTTTCATCTACTGAATACAGTTATTGGTTTTTTATATTGCACGCCGGGTGGTTAGCCGAACTTACTCATGTTTATCCGACGGGCAACGAGTGAACGACAGCCAAACGTCTGTTGAAGCCTCTATTAAGCGGAAATGGAGATATGTGGTGAAGAGACTCACATCCACACATTGGACCAGTCAATTCCTGACTGGTCACGGCGAATTCACGGCCAAGCTCGAAGATAGGTCAAACTGTGAATACGGTTGCGGTTACCAGACTGCTGAGCATGTCTTGTGGGAGTGCCCGCTTATGCATTCATCACGTACAGAGTTGTTCACCAGGATCTGCCCTCACACGAGTCTTATAGGGCACGCGGACATGATATCCATCGATAAAGCCTTTCCGAAAATGACTCGTCGGTCACGAGCCTGGGTAGCCGGGCTGACCGAGTCGTCAGTACTACGGAATGCATAGGGCACATCGTGTCACCAGGAACTGAATGACGAGGCAAACTGTAACTCATTCTTTCCTTATTCTAAAATTCGCTACGGACAGGTTTAAATTCAAAATGTGGGAAATAAAAAAAACATTCCTTTCGTAAATCGGTCAGGGAGGCGACCGCGCATATTCACGGTTATGAGTACTGACGGATCAGCAGTGGGTCCTTCAAAACCTGTTGCCCCGATTAAGCGTTTAAATTATGTCTTTGTTTAATACAGGGGTTTCCAACTGAAATCGCTTGGTAGGGCAGATAAAATAATTCATATCTACACATAAATATTTTAAAACTTAATAATAATATGAGTTTTTATATATTAAAAATAAACAAACAATTTACAATTAAGATATTTTACTATTTCTTTAAATTATTTCAACAATTATATTTTATTGCTTGATATTTTTTAAATGTCGAGCGGTATTTTGGACGTCGTACATCGCAGTGGATTGGCTCAATTTTCATCAGTCAATCTGTTTTGACACTTCGATTTTAGGGTTTTTAACTTCGAGAAAATTGATTCGCAGAGATATGTGGTGCCAAATAATATAATACATTGCACATTGCAGTAACAAAATGTGTAGAAAATTGAAAACATCGAAAAAGCCATATTAAACCTTCAATTGGGCCGAGGTTTGGGCATGCCTGGTTTAATAATTTGGTTGTCGTTTCTAAAGATTTGGCCCAAATAAGCGGCTGCCCCCATTAACCGGTGGCTCGATTAAGCGGAATCGACTGTATTATTAGGTTTCATTCCCTTCATTCTGGGCATCGTGACAGTGCTCTTGTCTAATTACGGAGCTGTCGGTAGACATACTGTTGCATTGTCACGCCGACAGAACATTTTGATGTCGCTTATTGCATTTTAATGTGTTTACTCAAGATAATTATCATTATCATTGTTTAAAGGCTGTAAGTAGACGGCGCTGTGTGCATTTCAATAATCCAGCTCAGAAAATAACATTCTGTATTTATAATATCCCTTGGGAGTGTTCCAGTGTGTTAGTCATGTCAACTATTTCAATTCAGATGAACAATGAATGATATTCGTACATTAAACTGACTAGATGTTAACATGGATGATATAAAGGTCATAGTTGAAACGGTCAATGAAACGATCATTGGGACGTAACCACTTTTTATGAATATGTATATCGTTCGTATACTGTCAGTTATCGGTTTCTTTTGAGTAGCTTCGTATGCAGATGGCCTAAATCTTGTTGCCGTTTGCCTTGTTACAACGAGATACCTGTATATTTAAATCTTCATTAATTAATTAAATGTTACTAATTTGGAAATGTAAGACACGGTTTCTTGCAACACCGGATTAATTCATACCAGACAACCAGACATAAATAGCAATGTGTATATCGTCGTTATACTTTTATAAGAATGTTTTGAGAACATTGATTTTTAAAATTTGATTCTCTTACATACATTTCACGATAATATGTTAGGGCAAATGAGGCTCTAAGTCTTGTTGACGTTTGACGTTTTTTTTTCAGAATTGAAATATACCTAGAAACATTTAATCTGATTAGCCAAATAATTCTTACTTGGTTTTATATGTATCGCCAGTAATAAAATATTCAATATCGGCTTAATGGGTGGTGATATTTTAATATTATAGAAAAAGTACGAGGAATATGGCTATGCTTGTTTTACCAGATGATAGAGCGTGCGAACGTCTAACAAATTGCATGATTATGTCAAAACGGTCATTTTTCGACTTAACGTCTTTTGCCAGTATATGGCGATATGAGACATATTTTTCAATATGACAAAGACCATAAACAACTGTAAAAAAAGATTTCGTTTTAAATTCTCCATTATTTATTGGACGCAATAAGTGTGCATAGAATGTGTGCCCTATGTGATGTGTTATAAACGTTAAATATTAACTATATTACTATGACAACAATAAGATTTCGAGTTTTTTTTAAAACATTTTGTAACACGAAACAATATTTCTGTTCTCATGGTTTAAATTGAAACGATAGTAAAAATCGATATGTACGAGTACATGAAAGACATCGAATATAAAGATTGGTAGATAAAATGTTTGTCAAATATAATGTTTTTTTTTTTTAAGATTTGGGCCTTTTTAATGAAGAGAATGGACGGTTTATAGACAAAGACCGAAAGATACAACACACTTAGGC
>JAPMAE010005380.1:0-13258 GCA_036584705.1 Rhyacophila sp. 25_7
ATCAATTATTGATCAATATATTGAGTATAATATTGATCGTCTAGGGGCCACTTTAAAAAAAAAAAGAATAAATTCACACTTTTGAGCAAGATAATAATAATTTAATGAGCGTATTCAACAAACAGTAGTAGTTCTACACTACCGGCACGTTACAACTTTTAACAGTAATTTTTATCATGTTTTTTGTTAAATATTACATGTTAGCATTTTCAAAAATTTTATGGTTGAAATACGATATTCAAACACGAGAGACTCAAAAAATTAAATCACTTAACAGGAGCTATGATTCTAGTTCCCAACTTATGGTAGTGCTCGTTGCAGAAACAACCAACGACCGTGCGGCTGCCGAGCACTATAAATGTTGATAATTTCGAAATCAAAATATTCTACAAAAACGGAATTTCGGAGGCCTAACAAAAATCGCGTAACTTTACGAGTACCTAGATATTTTGTATTATTGATAAAGCTTTATATAATTACACTCATAATCTCGTTATCATATTGAGATAACACTTTAGAAATCAAATAAATATATCAAATAAAAACACACCAATAATGAAGAGAGTGAACAATATTGCATTCAATATTTTTTGAATAATTTTATTCTCCAGACATTCTGGGTCTCATAAGTGTATACAATAATTACACATAGTTTTGAACCGCAAACCTGTTCGTGGTTAGCAACTTTTGCGAATTAATAAAATTGTATGAAGATACATATAATTACTTTTAATTTCCGTTTTTCCGTGTTAAATAAGTTTGTATTAAATATTTTTCACTTTAGGAACAAAAATACCCGTAAGTGAGAGTCATTTGCTCACGCGTTGACTCCGCATCTTTAATTCGTTCATCATGTCCCACCAGATACGAGTAGATACTAACATAAAAATTGTTACACATTGTAATCATTTTCATGTATCGCTAGGCTTAGTTTCTTGAATAAAGTCTTTTGTTGTTACGAAATGAAATTATATACATTTTTTCCTCCGTGAAATTAGATTTTAAAAGTCATTTTGACGAAACAAAAGCGAAAGTATTTTTACAATAGACGTCTTTCTATAATAGTAAAGTATTTTTACACAAAGAACCATGACTGTGGATATACGAGTATCTATATATCTTGAAGTATTGATGTATATTTTATAAAAGTTAGGCCAGCATTCAGGCGATGGGAAAAATTACCTTTACTTATGTGTTTTATGTCCACGGTATTTCTCGCCGTTGCTTTTCAATATGGAAATTAAAGTTTGATGTTGTCAACTAAAATTGTCAGCAGAGTGTGATAAATAAATTATCTTCGCGAATATAATATTATTGAAATAATAATACACATAAATATTTAGCCAACGTTTATTTTTTTATCGAGACCTAAAATTGACAATTAATAAATTTGGTTTTATTCGGAAAAATAAAAAAAATATATTAATTAATATGCACAAAATAATCCGCAAAAATTAGACTTAGAGACGGGAATCGGTTGAGTTTCCAAAGCGGCCGAGAGAGTTATTGAAAATACTGGCTATCATACTAAAACTGACTGAAAAAAATGCGTATCGCAAGAACGATCAAAACTTGCCCAGATTAATATTAATATAAATTTTTGATAAAGCGCAATTAAGAATAATTCATCTAAATACGCCTCTGTCAGTGCGTCTCTCGTGTTTTGCCGCCGGCATTCGCACCTCAATCCCGCATTCTTCTCTAATCTTATCCATCCCGCTGGGCCACTGCTCGCAGAGATTGTTTTGTTTAAAAAAAATACAAAAAAGTCTCCAATAATGTATGATTGCTTCCAAAATATGAGCTCTAAATTCAATAAAATATTTTCACATATCATATGTTGTGACGACTCTCAACATGCAGAAATATTCATTAGAGTCAATGTACAATAAGTAATTTTTCACCTTCATAGCTACAAGTTGGCACATATAAATATGAAGGTTTTCGCCATGCAAGTATTTTAGGGAGTTTTAAGAATGGTATTAAAACTTAGAGTATGACATTGAAACAAAAAAGGCTATGAGATATTTAAAATTAAAATTTCTGATGAATATTTTGGTCTGTTAAAAAAACCAAAACATTTTGCATCTGTATTGAAATGAACGATACGTCGGGCAGATTAAGTCATTTTCTTTATACAATATTTATTAATTTAACATCTAAGAGAGCTCACGTATCGTTGATAGTCATATTGTCATGTATACGATGGCGCCTTTGTCGATTGTCAGCAACTTCGTGATTTCAACAATTCAAAAGACGCGGTAGTCATTTCAAATAGACTCCGGATCAAATAACCAATAAGTGATTGTTTGCATAATTGTCAAAGTTACCATTCGTGTAATGGTATATCGACCCTATCTATCTACCTTAGAGAGTTACTTTACATATTCAATGAAGTGGAGTTATTTTTATCTATTCTCAATCGTCGGTGAAACTCAACTCAAATTTATCGATGAAAGTTTATTCTAACCCTGTTCTCTGACCTTTCTATTTTATTTGATTAATCTTGCCATGTTGTGAATGAAAAAGCGATATATAATGAAAAATAAATTAGTTTACTTCAATTTAACCTAATTTTAAACGATTATATTATATTTATTGGGAAAAAAAGTACGTCTAGATGACGTTTCTTTTTTAAATAGAGAATAAAAACTTTGTATAAACACGTGTCAGTCTTGCTTTTCAATAAGTAATTGATTATTTTTCAATTATGTTTTGTTTGCTGCCAAAATAAATAATTTTATATTTTATTTAAAGTCTATATTAAATGGATATAAAAACGTATTTGATATGTAAATAATTCGTATTCGCTTTAAAGTGCAATATATAAGATTTTATTCAGTGAATATTTATTTGACAGTTATTTTTTATGAGTGACAGTTGTTAATGATTCCAAGCAAAATAAAAAATGCTGTTTTTTTATTATTATTATTAAGTAATTCTCGGATAAGAATTTGTTTACGAAATTAACAAGTCAATAATTTTAAGAATCGTTCTCACTATATTTCACTTTGTTCGCATTATTACAAGGAACTAGCTGATTTTACCGATACGATACAGAACCATTCCTCGATAAGTTATCACACTAAAAATATGGATTACTCCGGCTCCAAATACTAATACACATAGCTTTAAATAAAAATCATGACTAATTTTGAAAATGAACTCGTATTTTTCGGAACTCACCCAGAAAACATGTCCACTGAGCCGCGGAGGATGAAAAAAATAATAATTAGTTTTTGGTTAACTTTTGTTTATCGCGATTTTAAATGATGGCTGTAACTCATTTTTGCAATAATATTTAGTGACATTTATTATAGAAGACAGAAGATAATTGAAAATATTATTTCTTTGAAATCAGTGTTTACTTCTATAATTACTGTTAATGTACGAAGAATGTGGTCCACAATTGAGGTCAATATCAATATCAAAAAACCTGATTTAGTCGAGAGTTATGTATTCGTTTTTGGGAAAGGCAACATACCGCGTTCAGGACCTATACTTAATTTGTAGAACCGCGATCGATGACACGGTATCTACAGACAAATTTACAAACGCTTACAGGAGGGCGTTAAAGTAAAAGTGAAATACAAATTTACTATTTACTTAATTATTTTTTTTGATACTAACACCCAAGAAAGTTTTTATTTTGAATCGACCCTCTTTGTCTTTTTATTTAATTGTATTTTTTGTGTTTTTTACAATATGATTTTTTTAATAAAATATTTTTATGTTTAATATATAGTTTTTTTTATATTCATTCGATAATTATATATATTATAGACTTGAAAAATGTTTCAACATAAAATATCTTACGAACTACAATGGAAATCATTTATTACGAAACGTTAAATAAAAAAAGGATCATAATTTTTGGTGTCGTAATTACTGAATAATAATTACGACATAAATAAATACGGTATTTCAGTGGATAGAGTTATGGGTGCAAATTCATTAGGTTATTATCGTTAAGATTAATTTATTGGACCAATATTTAAATGTATTTCTAAACATGTCTGCATACTTTAGAACAAATTTTGCATTTTTAGTGTAGTCAGAGTGAGTTGTCATTTATTTAAAATTGTGTTTATACTGCATGCCTAAGGATAATATACGGCAACCGATGTCTTCTTCTACACCGTATATCATTGATGGCAGTTTAAAAAAAAAACGAGTCAGAAATATTTAAATTTGGTAACATAACTGGTTCATTTCATTGTTATTATGAGATTCGCATTTTTTTATGAATTTTTCAAAATAAAATAAATTCATTAAATTATATACAACAGTATTGGGCGAGGACTAATTAAACGTCACCCAATTTTTAATTTAAGGGATTTATCCAATAGTATAAATACTCGGTAATGTTAAAAAACAATGGTAATCATTCATCTAAGAAGTCCAATTAAACTTTTTCCCCTCAGAATTTCACGCACACAGTTTGATAACCCTCGCAATTCGAGTCGGATTTTTTAGTTGAAATGCAATTGACAAAAGATTTACCGTTGCGGAAGATTCCCGAGTCAACAAATTTGTACTTAGACGGAACGAGTTTTCGCCGAAGGCTGTGTAAGCTAGAAATAACTTCTTTGCGTTTCAGTTATGCCATAAATTTAAAAAAAAATAGAGTGGTTCAATAAAAAATGCATTTCTAAATATAAAAATATATTATTGTAGAAATTAAAATATTAAAATATATCATAATTATGTAGGAGTTTTTAAAGAAACATTTAGCGTCACAGATAACTTATTTTTATATTTTATTAATGATAAACGAGAACAGTTCTTCAGAAATGAGCATATTTTGTACAAGGTTTAGCCTACTCGTAATTGTTTTCCTCTTTTGTTAATAGTTTAGTGAAAGACGATGGCTAAGAATTAAAATATAAAACCATACTAACTTCTATTTATCATAAAATACTACATACAAAAATCTCTGAAAACCTCAGACGAGTATTGATCTGTACATTTATTTTACAAATAACGTGTTGATTCGTTTTTGTGGAAAGGTTCAGTAAGTATTTTCACTTGTACTGATATTTCCTGAAAACAAATCTTTCTCTCACAAGAATTAGTTTGTCTAACTTGACTTTGACTGAAATTGTGCTGGTTTTATAAACATGAATAATATAAAATATATATCCGTTAAATAATATAAATAATTTTAAACATCATTTACTTCAAATAGTGAAAAATCAACTTTTAAAGTAATTTAGGGTTAGAAACTTTAAGCAGTGATCTGTTCAAAACGACTAGAATATTTACCCGAAGTCTTTATATTTGTCAAAGGAGACAAAGTAAAAAAAACACCTTATCTTTCTCAACTACGAGAATATTTATTATTTTCATTCACAATAACAAAATAAAATGGTATTGAAGCTATACGGTGTATAAAAACGACGAAGGAAAATGGGAGTGTCCATCGACTGACTTTTTCTTAATTAATTATTTTTTTCTAAAAATAAAATCATTATTTTAATGTTACACGACTAACAATTGATTGTTAGCATTCAAAACAAAATAGTTAAAACAATAGGCAATCATTTGGTTTATAAATAAATATACTTAAGTACGTGAAGATAACTTTTGTTTCTGTTTTTCTCTCTCTTTAAAAGTTCACGAATTTTCCATCAAGCCTGCGGCAATTTTATTATTGTACAGATGACTTCAATTTATGGATCGAAATCACCACCATTTTTTTGAAAATATATTTAAGAAATGAAAGTTTATCAATTTTTACATAGCTGACAGATCACGTTTCGTTACATTATTATTTATAAAAATCTTTAAATTTACAGAATATCAAGCAACAAGCAACGGAATGAAGTTTGTACTTTTATTTAAAGTGTGAGTAATTTTTAATTTTCCTTTCGGAAAAATATATCTGTTTTATTAAAATTGAAAAATCTGTGTTTTTATTTAGTCGTTAAATTCTTGCACATATTTTTAGCAGCCTATTCGTAATCTGAGATATTTTCATTTGCAGCCCGAAGTTTCACTACATACTCATTTTGTTATAACTTAACCAGGTTTCCTACAGAATACAGAAAAGTGTACTTATTTAATAAATATAGAGTTTATATTGTCAACACATCAAAAAATAGTACTCAACACTTATAATATATTTTATTTTTTATTCGCCAATTTGTCAGATTTACTCATTTATTTAAACCTTTTTTTACATATTTAAGCGTTAAAAATCGGATTTCAACACGACAAAATCAAAATAACATAATAATAAAATGAAATATTAACAATAATATAAGAGGTCAAATTTAACAAAACATATCTCCAATTTGTGTTTAAAATATTCTGTTAATCAAAAATAATTCAAAGAACAATATTCTCTTGAGCTCACTCTCACTAAAATGGAAGATATCGATAGATTAAGAAAGTGTAACTATATTTTAAATGAAAGAAATCTTTTTTTGAATTCTGTTTTTGCTGATTCCTTATGCATGCTTTAAGTTCAGCATTGTAAATGTTATATTCCTAATTCGTTTTTTATATACCTGATTTAAAAGACCTGCAATTTAAACAGCCCAAGAATAACAATTTCGGAGCGCGTGTGAACGAAACACATTTCCTAGAGCGTTCATTATCTTTATAATTATAATTATTTGGAATTCCTAAAATTTTAATGGTTCATTACAATGAGAAGTCATTGTACTCTGAATAAAAAATAGTAATGATTGGTTCATAGCATTAGTGGATTACTTTTCACCACCATCATCACTATGTATCCACACCTTTTCTAAGCTATATCATGCGAGTAATTATATATTTACTGATTGATTTGTTCATGCTTTTTTACATATCATGAACATTTAAATTTAATATATTCATACAATTAAATTCATCTCAATTCATCCTACTCATATGGACTTTACCAATACCCATGTTGTTCTACATAGTCACTATTTTCCATTTAGTTATAATTATCGGTAAATTATTACTGTGTCTAGTGTTGAAAAAACTGTTGTTTTCAATTCTTTGTCGGATACATTTAGATAAATATTAATCAGAATGGAGATGGTCTCATACACACCACGCATAATCTAACTAACGTTATTTATTACATTGAGATAGCAAAAAGTTTAACAAATACTTGTCAATGAGATGAGCCCAGATTACATTATGAAAAGTACCAACCCATATGGTTGGTGAACAACGATCATCTTATGAGTGCAAAGGTTAAAGAGTTTTTTGTTTTTGACAAACTTACAGAGATAATTAAATAAGATACTCCACAATCGAGTGAGATATTTACTGCGGATTTCAATATAAGATTGAAATATTTATAAGAAAATCTTTTCTACATATTTTTGTTAATTTATGATAATTACTTAGGATTATAATATCTTTATAAGAACTTTTTTTTACAAAGTTAGTCGAAGTCTTTGGTTACATGAAAATCTTTTTTAAAGTGACATCACGATGGGAAAATCTTTAACGTTTAAAAGATGTTACGTTATCTCCATTACAGATAAAATTCCGGAGCATTATTTGAATAGTTTTTTTAATACATTTTACCGTTATAAAAGAAAAAAAAACATTATGAGAAATGCCGAGGCGAATAATACGACATATACAATTAAATCATCATGGATATACGAGTGCTTGTTAGTCCTGAAATAATTTGACAGCACTTTCATTGTAAAACTGGCTATCTTATTATCTTAATGTAGTTTTACTATATATAAAAATAGTTTCGTTAAGCCCTACAAAGAGTTATATCAAAATGTTTGTTAGGTTGCACAACGACGTTCAGATTCATCAATTTATATATGTTTTTAAACTGCACGATACTTAACATTTGAATATTTATTCATCTATAAATTAAACAGGGATTTCTAAAATTTTCAAGATCATTTCTACCAAGATTACACAGTATAAACAAACTGTTAATTTTTTTATAAACAAACGATTCGAAAATCATTCATAAAAACATAACGCGTACGTAACATGTGCCGAAAATAAACCTTCTTCTAAGTACGTGTTTATGGAAGATATAATTTATGTAAACTTAGCAAAGCCGCAGATTACAAACTTCTGAAATAATATATCTGAAAGCAACTAGCCTAACGTGTCTGTTTAAATAAGGCATATCAAATCAATCAACCTGGTATATCAAAATTGATGTAGCTTACTTTGTAAAAGTGATTTTTTTTAAATCTTACCGCTTGATGTGTGTGGCCGGTCAGGAGACGGTGCCAAATCACTGCCGATTCCACTCGATCCTGCTGAAGATCCCACGACAGGTCTAGCTGTTGTAGGACCAGGCCCTGCCGTTCTTCTGGGTCCACCGTTTGTCTGTGCAGAAACTTGTGGCGTCCTTCTCGGCGCATCGTAATCTCTGGGAGGCAACAACAGAGGCTCTCGCCCGGCCAACCGTCTCCTCAGCTCCGCCGCCAGCCTTTCCGCCGCTAATTCTTGCTCAGGAGCCAGACGTGTTTCATGTTTCGCTTCATTACGATTTTCAAAGTCATATTTAGCTCTAGCAATATGATCATTTCGATGTTCCAAATCGTACTTCACTCTCGCTTGGTGTTCAAGTTCGTAACGAGCTCTGGAGTTCGGATCACTTCTCTGATCTACTTCGTACCTCGATCTAATTGGTAATTCATTGTGATATTCCATGTCATATCTTGCTCGAATAGCCGAGTCGTTTTGGTGATCAGCATCATACCTCGATCTCGATAGCGGTTCGTTCGGATGATCAAAGTCATATCGAGCACTAACTGCTGGATCACTCGGGTGATCATGTTCATAGTGAGCCCTCGATGCCGGATCAACTGGATGATCGGCTTCATATTTTGCTCTTAACGCAGCGTTATTCGGATGTTCCGGATCATATCGCGGCCTCGAAGTGGATTCTCCGCGAGGCTCTGAGTCATAGCGTGGCCTTGAAGTGGGTTCGACGCGGGGTTCAGAGTCGTACCGTGGTCTAGGTATTGATTCTTCTGGAGGAAGTGGGGGATACGGTTCTTCAGGTTCGTCAGTTTCAGGACCTAGGCCGGCGACAGCGCGGAGATGTAAGCAGAGCGCTTGCGCAGTCTGCTCGGAATCGCAACGATATGCGTGCGCATGCAGAGGACACCTGCGAAATAACAAACCGTTTAAAATATACCTAAGTAAAATCTTAAGAAAATAAACCATTCTTAACTAATATGAATTCCATTGGTATGCAAGTATATTTTTAATGACGGTTTTTATCATATTAATTAAATGTTATTGCCCACAACGTCACTTTTTGAGTTGAATTAAACCCATGTACAATAGCGCGTGCGTTCACTGTTTATTACTAAATATACCTCAATTTATGAAATGCCAGAATGCCAGAATGCTCTTACGTCAAAGTAAATTATTTTCTTAAATTAAATTGTCAATCATAATTGTAATTGATAATCAATCCCATACAAGTTGTAAAATTTTGCATTATTTTGTTTTTGCTGTACGTATTTATTTATCATAACAAATAAAAATTCTCAATTTGTTTTATCAAAATTTTATATGTGATAATTTTCTCTTTGAAATGGCTACAAGTGCTTATAAAATGAACGAGGGTCGTTAAATTACATTAAATTATAATTAAATTAAATTAAATTATATATTAATACATACAATTTGCAATTTTTGCAGTCCGCTTGAGTAATATTTGTCACAAGTGATAATAAAACAACGCGTCAAAATTCTTTCTCTTTATAGTTAATTTACGACGATAAACTAAACACAACGGATCATAACAGTTTAGTTTACTATTCATATGTTGTAGTTAAATTTACGTAACTAACTAAAGAAGACCAATACCACCTGGTACATGAGAATATTGTGTACGCAGCAATACTTTGGTATGGAAGTATAGAATCAAAAATATTCACCTTGTTACGGGATTATACAGCAATAGCAAGCAGACGACAGCATCCCCTCGGGTTCTGGCTTCTGTAACACTCTCAGCCGGGAGAAAATGCTTCACGGCTCTTCCACTACCTTTTCTATCTTTGTTCTGCACGATCTTTAACCCTCTCTGGGATAATTGAAGAGTAACTTTGAAGGGCTCAGCGAGATCCTTAGACCGTCTTTCTAAGCGACCTAATGCCGATAGTGCAATTGATGGAGTGCTACCGCTGGCTTCTTGAGCTCCAAGAAACCAGACATAGTACGATGACTTCTTCACGTCTTTCTTTAAGGCTCTCAGGGCCATTGATTCATTAGGCTGGCATATGAGTGCCGCGTTGGCGAATCACTAGCGACTATCTGTAACAGATGAAAAGGAAAATTGAAAATACTGCATACGTTTAGGCAAGGCATAATAGCAAACAGCGATTTATAAGTTAACAAGGTGGAGAGCAATTCTTCTTCATCCACTATCATCAACTCGCCGACCGTCAACTTGGGCGTCTTGACTGATTAGATACACTTATTTTAATCAGTCTTTTGTTTATATATAAGCCTAATACGATAATAATAACACTTTGGCGTTACAATCCATTCAGGTCCATGGCCGACTGCACAACTTCCCTCCAGGCCTCTATGACTTTACACTCTACTCTACTCTAGTCATTTACACAACTTTTTCGCGTCTCTGGTTACATTGTCCGCCCATCTCATTCTGGGGCGGCCGACGGGTCGAGTGCCTACTGGAATTCCTTCAAACACGTTATTGAAAATTCTAGATTCATCACACATTACAACATGACCTACCCATTTGAGTCTCTTTGCTCTCAATACATTCACTATGTTGGGGCTGATTTGTTCGCGGAGCCCAGCATTAGTACGGATGCGAAATTGTTAGTTTTCTTTAATTGGCTTACGTACTCTTCGTAGTATTTTATTTTTGAATAGTTATTGCCTAATACGATAGAACTAAACAATATAATATATCAAGATGGAATAAATATTGTATAACTCGAATAACCAATCAGCGTTTCGTCAAAACGCCATGGAGCGATTTGAATTACTTAAGCGCATTTTTCACATGTGTTCAATTTTTATGTTTCCTGTGTCGATCGAAGCAAGCTCAATCAACTTCTCAATAAACGAACACTTGTCTCTCGAAGGCTCGAGGCTCTGTGGCCCAGTGACACAGATTACACACTGGTAGAACGCCGGGTCGACACTCCGCGGGCGATACTGGACCCATACATAATATAATTTATACGTACAGTTGAAGATTTGCTACACGTATACGAGTCCGCAGTAAAAAAATCATGTGTTCACACTAGTGATGAGTTTATTGGCTCGTGCGAACCACTTGTTAAAAATATTATTCAGACTATTATTTTGTTTTTTTTTTATACATAATGTGCGGAAAATGTGTTTTGTATTAAACTGTTATATAACTAAGGTAATAAAATATTTTGATCAACTGTTTTGCGTTTACATAAATTTATTATTTTGCTTTTTAAATTGTTTATAAAATATGAATACCAAATATTATTTAAAATCACTTTTTCACGTATGGTAGAATGGTTTATGTTTGCAAATAGTACCTTCAACTTTTAAGCAATTTGTTAATGCAGCATAATGTGAGGATTAAATTTGATGTGAAACTTGGAGCCTAATAAAAAAATAAGAAAAGCCACAGATAATATATACAAAAATATGTCACATCGAAGAATATTTGGACAAATTAAAGAAAATCGAGGATTTTGCATCCTTACTAATTTTGAGCTTTGTGAACAATCTAGTTCTAATATAGTGAATGTTTTTAGAGCAAAGAGTCTCAGGTAGGTGAGTGATCTTGTAAAACGTGAAGAATCTAGAACTATTAAGAAGATATTTGAAGGAACTCTAGTATGCGCTCGGGCCGTCGGCTACCTCAGAATGAGATGAAATAACGCGAAATGCAAAAAGTTGAGTGTAAATGACTGGAAAGAGATAAAGATGGAGAGGCCTGAAAAGAAGTTTTTTAGTCGGCCATGGACTTAAATGGATCATGGTGCTACATTTAATAATAATAAAAATAATAATCAATAAAAAAAAATAGGAAAGATTTGCAATTGACTTGAAACCTATAAGTTGAAATAAAACAAGGCTAAAAATCCACAGTAGAAAATGTTACTGATAAAAAAGTCTAGGAGTGAGATTACAGTCGGTCATGAACCTTAATGGATCGTAGCGTCGTTTCAACAACAACAACTTTAGTTTTAGTTTGCCTCGAATGTAATGTTTCACGTATCCATTAAACATAAAGTTTCCTTTAAAATAAAATAATAATATTTTTTTCTAAATAAACAAACAGAAATGAATAAGAAGCTAACGAAAACATCAAGACAATGACCGATATATATATAAAGAAATTAAGTTACAAACAAGGCGTTAAATAATCAGTAATCGAAAAAATACGCTAAAACAATACAATATCACAGTATTTTAGTGAACATTTATCAATATTTAAGAAGTGTTATATTTTAATTAGTTGTACTAACAAAATGCAGCGGACCGATTAATGGATATTTTGTTGGACAGCACTATTGCATAGTCGTATAATATATAATTATATATTACAATATGTGTCCACACGTTTTACATGTATTGCACAACATATGAATTTAATCAATTTTTATTATACTAGTTTCAAATCTGATCTAATAAAACCTCTCTGTGAGGCCTTTTGGGTAATGCATTAAGAAAACATTACTATTTTAGTACCTGGCTTGTTTTAAGCAATAAGTTTTAATTTACAATATTTGAAAATAGAAGAATCTGTTGTTGTATTATAATTTATCGAGATTAATGATTCGATATATTTTATTTTATATTTCATGTTTATTTGGAACAATTCTTTTAAACATGGTCAATTATAAGAGCTTTATGTGATTGATGGACACAGATGCATTCATTAGTATACGAGTCCCGACATTTCTATCATCTTGAAAGAGAGTATATGATTCTATTCCATTCCATTCGATTCAAGTCTTTGATTTTTTAAGTTTAGGATACTATAAATTATTATTAGAATTTATGTATAGAATATTAATTCTAAAAGTTTAATATTATATATCCATAAAACCTAAGACAGATAACATTCTAAGATTGTTTTGTGATCAATTGAAATGTTTATCTTATTTTTTAAAGATTCTCTTCAAATATTTTCATACATACCTTTTTACGAATAGAACAGTTTTATTTTCAGGAATAACATAGATTTTTTATAAAACAATGTGATATTAAATAAATAGAACAAATGGAAGCATATCCACCGTGTTTAGGTAAAAGGGAGTAATCCTCACAGAACAAATTTTACAGGAGGCAC
>JAPMAE010005382.1:2677-13255 GCA_036584705.1 Rhyacophila sp. 25_7
AGACGGGCCACGCCCAATCGCTTATATTATTTACACTGCTGCTACCGTTCTGCCGGTCACTCATTTCACATATTGTATCATTTCTAAGATTGTTTTTCTCCATTAAACCAAAGTGTTTATATTATATGTATGCATTGTTCATAAATATTTATTTCGGTTATTTCGTTCTCCTTTTTCAGCCTCTCTCATTTTTTTTATATTTGATTCTTGAAAAATATATTTCATCAGTTGAAAGTTTACGTTGGGTAACTTTTTTGTTTTATAAATAATTCTCTCCACAATGTAACTGGAATTTCTTCTACTATTTCGAATTAAACGTAACCCATTCCCATTTAGTAATATTTGTCGTGGAGGCTTTTAAAGGTTAAAAGCTACAGCGTCTTTTTAATTTTTATTGGTTTATCGTTAGTCGCCTTTATTTGGCTTTCCGTTTCTACGGTAAGCTCGTAAATAAACAAGCAAAGAGTCTAGTAAATATTGGAATGTATCTCAAGTGTTTTTCGTCTTTCTCTCACTCTTTTAAAGCTTTAAGCTTTTCCGTTTATGACTCTGTCTCACTATTAATTATTTCATTACATTAAATAAGACATTTTGAATACATACTAAACACAGTTTTTTTATTATTATTTTCCATACACTAGACATAAAAAAGTTTCTGCTTACCGCTTATAATACCGCCTCAAGTTAGGTGGTGATCAGAGAAAACGTTAAAATCTGTCGGCAGTCAATACATTTCACACTTAATTTTTTAATATAAAGACAATCTACATATTATTTTAGTGAACTATATTTATATCATTTTATAATAAAAATTACGTGCAAATAAGATATTATTTTTTTTTATAAAAAAATAAACGACTTTTTTCACCTTGTATGGGCCATTATCTAATCAATCTATTGGACGTATAAAGTTGTGAAAATTTTGTGTCCCGTATTATAAACTATTTGTATACGATTTGAAAACATTAGTGATACTTTTACTAACATGAAGTTTTAATATTTGTAGTTAAATACGGTACCCGAGAAGTATACGGCTATGGCCTCAGTGAACAGCGTGGTCTGTGAAGTGAATAACAATTCTTGCTATGTTACAAATAGCGCTTGTAAAATAACAATGATTATTATTCACTTCGCACGCCATGATGCTCACTGAGACCACAGCCTAAGGATGCACGTGAACATAAATTGTTCAGGAGAGTCGAAAAAGTTTTTTTTTAATTTTATGTGTTTTTTGTTGTTACATCCAAATACATATTGAAATCTTGCGATTCTTCTGTCGTAAGACTTCCATCTCTCTGTCACTAATAAAGATGATTACTAACTATAAGTTTATTCAACTCTTCAAATATTGGATTTACATAGTGATTTTTGGATACTGTATTAAATACAAATATTAGGGTCTATGGCTTCGTGTTATTTGATTTGCACTGTATTAATTTTATTATTTTAATTAACATATTTTAACGTTAATAAATGTTCCACAAAATGGTGAGAAATGCAGATCATAATATTATACTAGAAATATACTGTCAAAGAATAAGCATTTCAATTTTTAAGTACATTCACAAAACGCGATTATTTCGTTGATGAACTGTTTGAATCAAGTTTTATTCTCGTTTTCCTCTTCAAATATTGATACTTATTCGCCGTCATATTAACTTTAGTTGCTTCTGCAGTATGTACAGTATTTGTTAACCATGCAATATTTAAACGTAGTTGATGTATTTGCTCATGAAGAGCTTATGCTAATTACATTATTCCTTTTTTCGGAAGAATCGATCGTGAGTGAAATTCTTTAAAAGCTCGTGTAAGTGTTACAAGAAAGTCCCTCAAGGTTGACATTCGAAAAAATTGACACTGAAATGGAATCTCTTTTTTATATTTTTTTCACGAAAAAGAAATGAAATATCACATGTATAATATAATTTTTTCACGTAGTCATCCAATATTTTTACTCACTAATTATCATTTTTTATTTATTTTAAATTACATATATATAAATAACTCGGTGTATAATCGTTTTACTTTCAAATATATATATTATATTACGTATTTGTTACTTCTGAATTCTTTTGGTTATTAGCGGTTGTTTTTTTTTTAACATGGTTATTAGTATACTTTGAAATTTTCGTACAGCATTCATTTATTTTTGGAAAACGAACAGAAATGGTTTACGTCTACGTATATTATTCTCTGCCGGGCAATTCATATCGACCGTATTTAGGCAAAAAGGATTAACCCTCACAGAAAAAAATACAGGAGGCACAAAAAACATGTTTTAATGATTTTCAGGTTTGGTGCGTTGATATATGTATATATTTGTGTTATATATGTGTACGTAGATAGGAGAATGTCAATGCATAATGGTTTATAAAGAACGTAATCTTTCATACAATATAAGTCTTTACAAACCCAGAAATGTTACATAGATAAATAAAATCTATTAAGACGATTACTTTATGGATACAGTTTACATTACCATGTTACGATGAAAACATTTAATAATAACGAACATTTTTAAGCGAAATGGTGTGACCCTCACAGAACAAATTTTACAGAGGGACAAAAAACGTGTTTTGATGGTTTTTGGTCAAAGTCACATTAACACAAACTTGAAGTGCGTGATGACCAATAAATTGATGTTTTATTTTCCTCTTCTGATAATTAAAAAAAATATTTAAGGAAAATCATTAAAATTGAGGTATATTGCTTTTTTATTTTAAACTAGTAGGTCGTTTTTTCCTCAAAATCTAAAGCTGAATTTCGATAATAATTCGGTATTTTTGGCTTAATTACTTTTTTACAGAATGTGTATTTAGTTGTGTACACGGTTATCAAATAAAAGCACTTTTAAAAAAACGGAGGGTTACGCCTTTTTGCCTAAATAGGATCGATATGTTTTAAATTGGTTACACTGTTAAAAGTATACCTGTCTTGTTACCTTATTTAAAATTACGTTTGCTCTCATGGTTTGATCTGTCAATTTGGCGGAAGCTCTTTATTGTTCTCTCACATACTTTATTTAAGTAAAAATGATAAAGGTTGTTTAACTGTCTATAGCTGTATCGGGTGGGTATTGACTACACCGGAAGCAGAGGAACTTTATTTGCTTACGCATTGAGAAACAGAAGATAATAAACTTATCCTTTAAAATATTGTCAAGTTATTAAGACTCTCGACTTGGTATTTATTATGATATACACTATAAATAAGGAAATTGGAAAATATATTAATAGTTTATATAAATTTCATATATACTAAATATTACTGATTATATATGTGGGTAGGGGGGGGGGGTTTGTTATAAATAGAAAAACACTATTTTATATATATATTCTTTCATCAGCAGCGCAGATGAGACGTTCACAGTGTGAAGATTTTCTTAATAGTTGTTTTTTACGAGCCTCAGTAGACGTATTGTCCGGTGTGAGTTTGTGGGCCACAGGTTTGATCCCGTATCTCAGAACTTGAACTCAAATGGTCAAAGAAAAAAGCCGATTTTTACTCATGTTGCTGGTTGTGACTAGATATATATTGGAATCTCAAGTGGATACATTTAATAATGGTCAAATGTACACGAATTGTTTATTTAAGTTTTAAAAATATCCAGTCAACGAGTTCAGAATATTCGGCTCAATCTCACGAACAGTTTATTCTTTATAAGAATCTGCAACCTACCGGAACGATAATATTGACAATGGTAGGTTATAATCAAAATGGGTTAATTTTTTTCATAAGTAAAATTGTAATTCTTCGAGGTATTAAACCACTATTTTTTTAAGCTTTCTCCATAGCTTTTTATATGAAAGCTTTCAAGTGACCTTCAATAGGTTCGATGCTACATTTTTCATGAAATAATACTGCATGAAGCACTCAATGCATTGTCATATGTCCAGCTATATTATATTTGGTAACTCTATAATGTATGCTATTCTTTGATCAGTCATATTGTGAAACTTAGAATCCGATACGCGCGTTGCAGGTAAGAGTTTTACGTATCTATAACTAAAACTGCACTACTGAGTATTTGAATCATAAGTTTGAGGTGATCGAACTGCGATCTATTCTCATACAAAGACTTATTCACTCCCGAACAACCCATTGTTGAATACTAAATATATTATCCAGCGCCAAAGAAATGAAGTAAATAAAAATAAATAATCATAACGGAACTTTAATATAACAAGCACGTAAATAAACGTTACATCAATCGAACCTGACCAATTTTTCATGTCAACAAAGTGGCTTGTACATCGTTTATCTCGTGCGTATGGTGATGAAATGCCTATGACGTACCTGCCAATGTGATGACAGGTTTTGAACGACTCACTACTGACCGGTCGGTACTCACAACCGCGATTATGCGCGGTTGCCTGACCCTTCACGAAAGCAATGTTTTTATTTCCCACAGTTTCATTTTAAACCTGCCTGTAGCGGAGTTGCATGGGACGTTATCATCATGCACTGTCTGTTAAAAGTATAGAAAGTGATGACAGTCAATTTGCCTTCATACATTACACCTCCACTTGGTTTTTGTTGTAGTGGTAATGTTAGTAATACACTCATTTAATATTGGTTGCATCAAAGTCACACTCGACAATATCATAAAACGCCGTATAAATTCATTAATAGTGAGACGGTCTGCCGATTTTAATTGTTAGTTTCCTCATTTTATTTTAAACTTATTTGTTTAAATTAAAGTAGTTCTACAAAAAGCGTTGTTAAATTTTTTGTTACTTCGACATATTGTTTGCGGCATATAATACTTGTAATTAAATCCTTAAATTCTCTATCTATGCCTGCAAAGCTGGAGACTAATTTCAATGTACCACTATATCTACGGCAAGAAACGGATTACAGTCCTTCTTTTGGACTATTTTGGCCCTCATATGCTATAATAAGTTGGTATAACTCAATGAGTCTACTCTGAAGGTAATATGACGAAACATGACCATATGATAAGTGTTAATAATTATTTGTAATGTAGTATTATATTTGATACTAAAATATAAAATATTACAAATTCTGCCAGTTGTCCGTCGCTTCTACTGAAGCCAAAAAAGGCTTCGTTTGTAGTTTGAATTGAGTGAAAATCGCAAAAGTAGCTATTAATTGATATTTTAAATTATGAATCAAAAGTTGGCGATCGACAGGAGCTTTTCAAAGCTTTCCCACGAAACTTCAACAGCAGAGCTTCAAGTTTCAAAGTGCTGATAACTTCAATTGAATTTCATTATGAGAGTGTTTTCCAGAATAAGATGGAAATCATTAGCGCCTGTGTCTACTTCGTTAGGGAGTTTTATTGACGGGCCCTTTGTCGATTGATTTTTTAATCAAAGGCACGTCTATTGATCGACATCAAAGATTTATTTATGTATAGTAACACATCGAGCTGTATGTTCACATTTTTAAACTAGATATATACAGATAGTTGCCTGAATAACGAAAGTAATATTCGATCGGATTACTTACCTTTAAAAACTTTTAAAACATGTAACGATATTGTTTCTAATAGCAATTATCTTTAAATGTTGTAAACAAAGGATAGATTTGATATGACTTGTTTGTACTTATAACGTAGCAAAATATTTGTCCTTAGAATAAGGACCGGATTAAGACCGTTAGTTGCACTAAGCACTGATTAATTTTGGTGGCCCCTTACACTTGTAATTCAAATATTTTGAGACTTTGAATGCAAGAAAGAATGAGTTTATGAATGCATATGTAATTAACTCCTGTGACAGTTGGAAACTAAACTAAAATTCTTATGAGGTAGTAGCCGTCACTTGCGCTATTTCAAATGCGTCTAGACTTATTGAAAATTTGTATTGCTTCCAATCTGCGAGCTCAGTCTACTTTATTTTACAGGATAAACATGATAACACAAAACAGCTTAATAAACATATTCATTTTTCATTAGATTTTTAAAATGGCTATACTTTTAATTAAATAAATAATATAAATCATAAATTTGGCGGTGAAAAAATTCTGTGCTGACCCTCTTTCCCTTGATGTCTAAGCATGTGCTTACTTTGTTTAAGAGTTAATCCAGCACTGATTAGAATGAAGACTTTGTGTATTCCGCGAGTCGCATTTTTCGTTTATGAACGTTCGCCGTAAGCCATGTTGGTCGTAAGTCAACTTTTATACAAAAATATTTACGCATGGTATATGTTGTACAGTTCACTGCCAAGACGACTCATAGTAGGTTTCGAATAAATAAGCCAATTCAATAAATAGCAAGCATATTCGGATTCGCTTTTAGTTACGAAACATACATATTAATTATTGTAATTATCGTCAAAAGTTAAATCCATAGTTAAGTCTTGAGATCGGATATAGGATCAAGTGTTAGTTTATTAAAAATCTCTAATTTAATTTACACCATGTCCTTTATGATTATTTTTTTATGGAATATAAAAAAATATTGAATTAAGTAATTTTTTAAGAATACAACTTGAAAGGTTCATTCATTTCATTTAAAATAGTTTTTGGAGTGACTTTCCTTAGTTTCGTTATATGGGATATATTTTTTTAAAAATCGATCTTAAGTTCGAAAGACAAGAAGAGAGACGTATCGGCCAAAACGCGCATTATTTTATTCAAAAGACGTAGTGATGATATTATTATGTTTCCATATTTCTAAAACAGTAGAACGCTTATTTAAGCAGTTTATACTAAATATTTTAATTAATTTTAGCATCTGATTTCGTTATGAAAGATGTCGCGATCAAAACAATTCAATAGCTTATCCATTGGAAGTTTCCTAATTTCCCGCTTTACAGAAAACCGTTGAGCGTAGGTCTGGAAACTTTTAAGCCGAAATAAATGTATGGAAATTACCACAGGCGGAGTAAAATTTACTTTCCGGGATATATTCATTGTTGATCGCCGTTTTTAATTATCGAAACTTGAGAACAAGCGAAAGTTTTGCGCACAAAAGTTCTCACATAAGAATATTTGCGAGAATACTTAAAAGCTCGTATAATGGGGAGCTTTTTAGTCAGACCCTATAGCGCTCGTGTGGTGAGCGAGCTTTGTATTTTGAATATATGGAGATAATTTATTGTGAAGTGAATGAAGCATATTATATGCCTAGAGTGATTAATTATGTTGTATAAAACTACCGCAGTGTCGACAATGAAACTCGAGGAATTTGTGTTTTTTAATCAACAGGAAAATAATTATTATTCAAAAGCATATTGAGCTTCTACTCTTTAAGGGTTAGTTAGCCATTTTACTTCAGATTGAGCATACAAATGAAAGCTTACAATATGTTTTTTCATATTCAGGGCACGGAGTCGGATGAAACTGTAATATGATTATATCCACAAGACATACGAGTACATTAATATCTGCATCACTATGATGTCTAATATAAAAAAACACTAGCTGCTAACCACCTGGCATGCGTTGCTATGCCAGTCAAAGAAAAAAAATTAAGACGTTTAATGCTTTTTTCCTTTCCATATAAACTTAATAGATCGTTATTTGTTCAAATTCTAAAGCTATAAATTTCGACAATAATTCGGCAATTTTGGCTTTATTCCTTTTGATAGAATGTATATTTAGTTGTGTATATTGTGATTCTCAAATAAAAGAACTTTTCAAAAAATTGAGGGGTACGCCCTTTTACCTAAACAGGGTCGATATAATTGACCATATGAAGGACATAAGTAGATTTTATAGATTGTTCTTGTGCTTTGTTGATTGTCATTGAAAAAGCAAGACGAACGGAGAACTGTAATCGCTTGAAATCAAATAGCATATCGGTGGGGATCATAGCAACATGTCGAATGAGGACAGCTTCTCTTTTTGGTGTGCCATAAAGAATTTTCGCTTTGATAACGTTTTGTATCGGTTTTTTCACAGCAAGCCTGGTTCCATTGCATAATCGAGGTGGATTAATGTTACGAAGAAGAATTATGAGGCACCAATTTCGACTGACAATTTATGCGGTGGTATTCTCGGAAGGTTTAACGAGTTTAAAAATTCAATTGGATAATTTACAGTTTTGTCCGCATTTATAACACTGTCCATCGATTTGTAAGTCATTCATGGTTTTTGTAATTGGTTGCAATTCGTTTTCAATATATGGCACAAAACACAAAAATTTTAAG
Organism: Rhyacophila sp. 25_7; assembly: GCA_036584705.1. NCBI lineage: Eukaryota > Metazoa > Arthropoda > Insecta > Trichoptera > Rhyacophilidae > Rhyacophila > Rhyacophila sp. 25_7. The sequence continues at coordinate 10,798 of JAPMAE010005382.1, forward strand.
GAAATGAATTTCACTTTGTTTCTGCACCAATTGGAACTTTTCCCATACCAATGTCCAATGGTTGTTTTGAAAATGTCAATGCATCTGCTGCAAATATACACTCATATCGGTAGTCAAGATATTTTTTTGTACATGTCGCCAAAGATGCGATGCTTAGAACCAAGCATTGAGTTCATCAGCTGGTGTCGATTTTGGTATAACTGGAAGAATCTGTCGGAAGTCGGCAGCTAATAAAATGAGAGCTCCACCTAATAAGCAATTCCGATCAAGCTCTTCAAGCAATTTTTATGTGCCATAGTGCATTCATCCTAGACAATCAATGTGTATGCTTTTAGTACTTTTGCCATGTCAGAATCTTTGCCAGTGTTACATTTTGAAGTGTTGACAAATTGCAAATTCAATGGCAATTGAATTTCTGAATGCGCTGTTCTTACACCATCCAATAACGTAGCAGCAATACTTGACGAAACGATAGACAGACCTATTCCATTCTGAGCTAATAACAAGCTAACGAGAAACGTTTTCCTGCGTCGCCAGGTGCATCATGTAAGAAACAGATAGATGTGGTAGCTCCCTTAATTAGCTAGTTAAATAATTATGTTGATTATGATAATTATTTATCAGGATTATACATTTCGGCCATCAGTGCAATAATAACAGCATGTTTAGTGAAAAAGAAAAGTCAAATAAACCGTATCTGGATGCCATGGATTGCAAGGCGTGACCTCAGAGGAATTCATCAGAACTTGCTTCGAAAATAATTTCAAAGTGAGGATATTAACAGCTACAGAAACTACTTAAGAATGGATGAAGATACTTCAAATTTGTAGCTTCCATGATATTACCTTTAATTTTCGGTCAAATTAAACGCGCCAAAGATTCATTGCAGTCTACTTCGCACCGAGTATTAATCGATTAACAAATATAGTTTTACAAATTAGAATTGATTTGATGATAGCTATTGAATCTTTAATTGAAATACTAACGCTTATTTTCAAGTATATTTAATAAATCAAAATTGCTTTCGTGCGATATTTGCAAATAGTCATAACCGATGAAACTGGTCATTAAAAAAAAAAAAAAATTTGTAGAAGTAAGTTTAATAAACTGTATTATTATTTCAATATAGCGGGTTTCCATCAACGATTGAACAGTGAAAAGAAATTTATAAACCGATCATTATCACTGATGTATGATGTTTCATTGTATCATGGGTAACCAATCTTAAGAAAAAGGTCGGATTAAAATTTTGAAAGACATAGGGGAACGCACGAAAAATATTCTTATCGAAATCCTATTAACACATTAATTTACATTGCATCTGTAAATAAATATATAGGCCGGATATCAAATAATTTAAAACCTAAAAACACATAACAATAAACAGGATCAATTTTATTATGTTTAAAAGTATTCTAAATATCTTCTGCTTCAGTTCTTTCATACCTTACTAGAATCGAAATTTACAATAGAAACAAAAACTTAAAAAATATATATATTTATCAAGATAAATATATTAAAAAAAGCTAAGGCTATAGAATTTTTGAATTCTTAAAAGCATAATAACTCATTGGACTAGTGTAGCTATCGTATGAATATTTCCGTTTATAAAAGTACCCCTAAAACACGTATGAATTTTTCCACTCTTGCTAGTTTTTTCGTTGTAGCCATTTCCGCGAATAGCAATTTTTAACCCAGCTGCAGTGTGACCGTTTACCGGTTTCATCGTTTGTATCAATCAAAGTGGTAGCTCCACACTGTACAGCTATATACATGGTTGTATATGAAGAGATAGTCGTCGGATCGGAATGGTTTTTGGCTTTTTGGAATAGTGCATGCAAGTGTGCAACTGGGTCACTCACTTTCAACGAAATTGCCTTTCTACGTACAAAAATGATACCGAATTCTCTCAATTACTTTTGATTGCTTCGGGGTAGCATTAAAATTTAAGATTTGTCATCAATTTCATGCATACTATGCACAGAAAACACAAGTTTATACTCACACGCTTTAAAGCTTGAAACATTTTAGTTGTTATGATTTTATATACTCGTAATTGTTTATTTTGGATTAGTAGTATATTTTAGTTAAGTACTATACTATACAAAATTATAGTATTATTTTGAACCCCTTTTACATTAAAAAATAACACAGTTTTGATACATACTCGTATATATATCCATAAGTATATTATTAAAATAATCGAGACCGGTTTTGTCTGTTATTTGGATTGACAGCAGAGAAAGTGAATTGTTAAGTAATAGTTCTAGATCAGTTATGGCGAACCTGGCGGGTTAGACACTAACCCACGAAGGCTTTTTAAATGACTTACGTGTTGATTTTTATAAAATTATTTTTTTATATGATGAAAGAGAAAACAGACATTCGAAAATATTTAAAAAAAATTATGACCACACGATAGAAGTGCAAACTTCTGTTTTTCCAATTAATATATATG
>JAPMAE010005384.1:0-13254 GCA_036584705.1 Rhyacophila sp. 25_7
AAATATTCAATATTGACTTAATAGGTAGTGACATTTTAATATTACGGAAAAAGTACATGAAACATGGTTAAGCTTGTTTGGCCAGACAGATAGAGCGTGCGAAAATCTAACAAACTGCATTATTAGATAAAATGGTCATTTTTCGACTTGAAGCCTTTTGCCAGTATACCGATGATATGATTTATTTAAAATTTTCCATTATTCGGACTCATTGAAGGTAAAGATAGTTCTAAATTCTACTGTTCTTGTGATAAATAAATTCAAGTAAAATCAACTGTTGCAATAAGAAAATCATTTTATAGTCACCGATTCCAAACTGTGCGCCTATGGCCTCGCCACTTTTGTATCTTGACCTTTATCTTATCCTCTATGGTTTGCCTCAATAACAAAGCTTCCTGCGTATTGTAAACATAGAGAGGGTCTTCAGAACTAACATATGACAACACCCCAGGCAAGGCCGCGGGACACGTTACCCTGCCACCTTTTTGAAAAACAGGTCGCCAGTCGGAGGTATCGCTCAAATTGAATCTGATTAAATCGCATCGTTCTGCAGGCTGGATATTCACCCATATCTGAAAACATATTTCAAAATATATATCTTGAACTATGGCTTAAATTGTAAATTTATTTATAAATGAAAACTGTTTAGAAGACAACGTTTACAATGATTGAAAACATTATTTTTTAAATGTATGAAAAGTGTGCAACGATTTCAACATAATGGCTTTCAACTAATGATTAACAGAGGAGAAAATGAAAAATAATATAATAAAGTATTAAATTCAAGCTTACATTTTCATCGTTGCAGACATAGTGCACCTTCTGTAGAGGACAAAACGAATCCTTGGTGTCATACTTCAAACCTGTCGTTGCATCGTACAAATGGTATTTCCAGTTGTTTTTAACTTTGAGCGTCAGGGTTTTCAACTTGTATGACTCTTTCTTGAGGCCTATCTGATGAGTGACAAGATTTTCCCTCAGCAGGACATAGGTCGACAGACCTCTCGGAAGGGCGTAGCCCGATATGAACCAGCAATCGATCCCCAATTGAAGAAAATAATTCATCAACAGTATTGTGTGATCAATCATTGAGCCGCAGGCAAGTCGAAGAGTTTGCTTAAATACAGAATACCATTTCATGTTGTTTTATAATAATGTAACAGTCGGACGATTGAAAAAATATAAGATTCTATCCACTTTGAATCTAAAATCTTTCTTGAAACTTCTGTTATAGTGAAATTTACTGAGATCATGAATAACATACTAATATCCAGTCTGACTGTATATAAATTAACAGACCAATTGCTTATGACGTACAATTCGCCTCTCCTCATTGCTGCCTGTGGAACATTGATGAATAAGTAGCAAACGTGAGTTGAAATCGCCTCGACAACTTTGTATCATTGTTTTAATAAAATAGATTTCATTTCATCATATATTCTAGGCAAAATAATAAAGAAACATTGAATGCCTACCACTCCGGAGAGAACTAGAGAATGGTCACTGAAATTAGTTTCAAACAGCGGTATCATTGATACAAATCTTATACAAAATTGCATTTTGTAATATATAGAATCATCTGATTCGTCTTTCAAATTTTCATCCAAGCTATCCAATTCGAATTTTTTCACCGTCCTCGTGTGACTTCTGGTATCTCCCATATTTGTAGACGATGATTTTATGCTCTTTGTACCTATATCGTCTTTTTCCTGCAGTGTTTTGATGCTCTTTCGTCTATTGGGCGTAGAATTTCTCGACGAGATAGACTCTTCAAATTGAAGTGCATTCGTGAACATATTTCGAATGCAGTCTGCAAATTGCGGAGGAAGCAGAGGCTGAAAGAATCTTGTTATGCAAATGTTTTTTCCGCTGGTGTCCAACACGAGCATGCTCAATTTCCTCTCCGGGAATTGATTGACATAATTCTCTGTGAACGCTCGTAAGTACCTTATCATAAAGTCCATTTCGTTTGATTCGAAATTTTCACAAGCGATCTCTGGTATCTCAAGATATCTTGGGAATAATTCCAAATACATTGAAATATATATTCCCTCTCTCTGCTTTAAATTGACATCTTTGTTCATGGCATCAAACGGCAGTTGCGATTTTCCAAACCTCTCATCCACACTATTCTTATATCCGAGTAATTCCGGAGGTGAATACATCAAGAATGTTCCTTCAATCTGTCAAAATCGCAAACAAAATATTCAATACCTAAAATTTATGTCAATTATATAAATAATATGTATAGCGGATAAAATTGTAATCAAATCATACCTTAGATTCATAGAATACACTTGTCAAAGATATTTTCAAAGAAGATAACCAGTTGGCACTATACTGGCAATGGATAGTTGTATTTTCCAATCTGTCGTCTCCCGACAAGTCCTCAATTTGTTCATCAAATAAATTAAATGATATTGTTGATGAGGCATTATACCTTGAAAAAATATAAGTTTTTTTTATTTTCCTGCTATTAGAAATAGATTTTTTTTGTTTATGAGAGCTTAAAACTTTTCATATTTATATGTTTGTAAGTCAAACATAAACTCTAATGAAGCATGAGTCAGTCAATACAATTTTGGATACAGTAACTTCACTCAGGACGTTTGAGTTTTGATAAGAGAGAGTGTAATGGAAAAGATTCTCATATAGGCACTTCTTTTTTCTACTTATATTTAACATAATCAACACTAATTACACAATATATCTTTTAAATTAATCACATTTAGTGTTCATATAGTTAACTGTATGAATATAGCGTTTTTTTTTTCAACTAAACCTACTTGACATTCAATGATAACTGCTCATTCCACGTTGGATTATTTCCCACTGCAGTTGATGTTTTTTGATTCTTCCCTTGACAGCTCACACGTACAAAGGGTTTCAAACTAATCAGCTTGATTCCGACTAAAGGAGAAGAAAAACAAACAGATGCAGTTAACAAAAATGGTTTCCAATGCCAACTAAAAATCATAGTGAATCACTACTTTGTCTTCAAAATCAAACATGGACAAAAAGTTTATTGGTAATCAACAAATTTAACACAATGAGATGGAAAATATAAAAAAGACAAAAAAAATATTAAACATAGCTCCACTGTTAGAAACTACGTTACATGATAACAGACTTTCATATTTTTCATGAAATTTCTAGATTTCCTTAGTAATAACGATTGTTTTATTATAATCAAACACAAGTCAAACAGTTGAATTGCTCATGCATGAAGTTGAAATATGCCAAAAGGTATAATCTGTTGGGTAATGTTCATTTATAGCATTATATAACACATAAATCATAACTCTGGTCAATATAAGAATCACAATCAATGCTGGATTAACCCTTAAGTAAAGTAAGCATGTTCTTACATCACGGGAAAGGGGGGCACCACAGAATTTTTTCATAGCCGAATTTATCTACAAATATTGATTTGAATGTATTTGCTAAATTTTGAGACTCAAATAATTGTCAAAAACGAATGTTTAATGGATTATGATGATAGCAGTGATATTATCATGTCTGTAAAAGATGAAGAAAATCACAATTTAGCTAAAGATCCAGGATTGTGGCTTGATTTCTCTGCTAATGATATAGCTTATCGGATCACTTGTGGACTCAGTAACCGTCAACACCACAATGAGTTATTTGACAAGTCTTACCGGTATTTTAATAGCGGCAAATTTTGAATTATAAGTCCTTACACCACAGTTAAGTCACCACCTATTAGGGCACCAAAAGTAGGTAGTGCTTAGGGCATCTAAGCGTCTTAACCCGGCCCAGATAAGAATGATAATAAATAAACACAACATACCATCATAATTATCGCCATCAGAAGTGGTGGACTGAGCATCGTCCACTCTATTTGGAAGTTGAAACGCTTTAAGTATACAAATTCTCAAATTATAATCATTTGCAGCACTTCTTATCTTTGGTATGAAATTTGATTGACTCGTTTGATAGAACAGTGGACGTTTTGGACTTAAAAAGTCTACTGTAATATTCCTGAAACAGAAAATTCCACATCAGATTATTTACTGGCAGCCTTTGCCGTAAAGTAGCAAAGAATTATAATATGTCTGCTGAATATATAAAATAAAATAACTCATTTGCCCACCGTAATCCTGGATATTTGAAGTTTGTCATTAGATCACTCAATTCCTTATCACTGCTGAAATTCTTTTTCTGCAGTAAAAGATGATCATTGATCAATTGCAGGTAACGGAGACTACTTCTTCGTTTCAAATCAATAGGATCCAAGACATTAGTCACACTAGAAATATTATCTAAAACACTTTCTCGTGGTTTTTTTGCATATCGGTCCACCGAACTAGTCGATGCAAAGTCACTGTCGACTGGTACATTTTTTAACTCATTTTTAATGTAATTCTTCGTGCCGAATACTCCTAGAATTTTAGAGGTATCTAAGCAATCTTCTTTAGCAAAATTAAAATTTAAAAATCCACTGATATAGAAATGCATTGACTTCATCGGCTTGTCCAAAAACTTATTGTAGAACGTAAAGAGATACGCATTTTCTGGATCGTTTGGATCCAACAGACTCTCAAAAAGATGTGATAGTGAATCAACGTTTATCTTGTGTTTAATATTGAAATAATTACAAAGGGCTCCATGATTATTAGAATTCGGCTCTGTATAATCACCATTAAAGTTTGAACACACATTTACATCAATGGATCCGCCGAATTTTAGTTCTTCGTCCATTTCAAGCTCTGAGCTCATTTTATTTATAAATTGTGGGTGTTTAGAATTGACATAGACGGCAATAGACTTACACAAACCTACTCCGTAATTGTAGATTTCTTGTTTCGGAGTAAACTCAAATAGTAATTTATTTTTCTGACTATCGTGGGTGTTAGACATGTTCAATAAAACTTCTGCAATTTTATTGATTGAAGTGAATGAAGTTTTCTCGTAAATCATGAGTGTCATTACCGATGGGCGCTCGAATAATTTTACTGAGTATTTCTCATTCATTTCTACTGTAAAATTTTCACTCAATTGGTAGTCTTTGGTTTGGCAAACAAATTTGCCATTTACATATATTTTTAAAAATATTTTGGTTTTATTTACCAAATTCCTTCTTTTATTTTCACTCACGGAAGTGACCGCAGTTCCTACGATGTCGACATTCTGTTTCAAGTTAAATAACAGCAGGGGTTCTTCCGGTTGCCAATAGCACTTGCACATTTCTTCGTACAGCTCTTTTCTTGTCTTGTCATCATCATATGTAAGAGTTGGTTTAGTAGCTTTTTCGGTGCTGTCAATTGACGGACTCTGACTATGTTTCTTCTTGCATTTTGTGTACGCAGATTTCAGCACCGTATATTCACACTTTATGTGATCCTTAATGTCATTTAACTCATCTTCAAACATCTCTCCCCATTTTGTTCGCTCTTCTTCATAATTTTTCTTTTTTTTACTTATTTCCAAAACAATACTTGTATTCGTATAGTTCAGTGTTTTACGAATTACCTTTATAAATTTCCATAGCAATACAATATTTTTGTACACTGTTTTTTCTTGTATGGCTTCTTTTGACCTAGCTTTTTTCAATTTAGATATATCATTAACACATTTTTGAAATATGTGGTCTCTATATACCTTCTTAAGATCGTCATCCTCATTCTGCAAAATTTCATTCTGTCTATCTCTTTTTGCTTTTCTCAAAGATATCAATGCTTCGTCTAGTTGCTGGGATTTCGCAGAATATTGATCTGACAGATATACATTATATAGATCGATCAACTTTTGAGCTAATGCATGTTCAATAGAAAACAGTGGATGATGAATGAATTTGAACTGGTCAAAACTTATATCAATATCATTCGTACAATTGGACATAGCCGCTATTGACGGTACATGCTTAGTTATAGCTTTTTGATAAATGGGCTCACTAAAAATAGTTAATAATTCAACATTCTTATTCTTTATGTATCTCATCGTATTATCAACTAAACGAATGGGATCATCTTCCATTATAATGGAACCTTCTGAATCCAACCAATCACTGAAAGAAAAATACGTTTTTTAGAAGTCGTTCATATTTGGTATACTCTTGATTTTCTGGGTCAGATTGTTCAATTCAATTACCATAGTCATAACAGCACTGACTTCTGTTGTGACATTATTATAGTATATCGACAATGAGGACAGTGGCGTAGCTGCCACATAACAAACTCATTCAAAGCATGAGGGCCCTTAAACTGTCTGCACTCAATATCCAATGTCAATTAAAATTGCATTTCCTACTAAGATCATTTATGGCATGCAGAGTATCCCAAGTATATATATCTACTAAAGATTCTAAAAAGAAAAGTTTTTGCATAGTTAGTCACAAAAATCTATGTATTCTAACATTTCAACTCCTGTAAAAGCTCCAATGTGACATAGGATAGTTCTGCATTACAGTAATGATATATAACTAATATTCACTTTTGAACGATAGTAATAAAAAGAATCATACGCTAATGTCTCAATTTCTTGGTGCTTTGAGCCAACGACTTATGAATTATGTCTCAGAAATTTATTTTGTATAAATTTATTATGTTTATAGTTTCATGTAAATAACATTAGCTACTATAACCAATAGGGATAATTATTTCATCTCATTTTTTTAAAATCATGTAAGGCCTGCGGAAATTTTTCATGAGGGCCCAAAATTTCTAGTTACGCCACTGAATAAGGATGCAAATATAACAAGACGATAGCTTATAGGAAAATTCATGCTGATATTACAAAATTGTAAAAAGTATCCAATAAACAAACCAAAACCACATATTTCCGTGATAAATAATATAGATTATATTAAGCAAGTCAAATTAATTGTATAATTTTTAAATGTAAAAAAGGATCTTAGAACCGCTTCTCATTATTAACCATGGCTATCATGAGTATACTATTATAGGGAAAGAATTGGGTAAATAAATCAAATTAATGTGACCAAAGCTATCATAGTTCATTAAAAACATATGTGTAGAAAGACTAATGCGAGCTTTTATTCATCAATAATTTATGAGTTTAAAGATATAAGGTGGAGGACCAATCAAAATACCAACATGTGAAACTCCCTCACCCAGATTTCATTCGTCATTCTTCACTTCAGACTGATGCAGGCTACCATTCTAGTATGACAACAGTAAATAACTAATACAGAAATTAATATGAAAAATACTATAGTAATAGCTCTATAGAAAAATGAATTCTCTTAATTTACCCGTGCATTATTTAGGATGAGAGCAACATTTCTAACCAGTTTTTAACTAAGGTATGTAATAAATGACATGAGATTAACTAAGCACTGAGTTTTCCAGATTTAATTGTTTGAAAGCGCAGTACAGTATTTTATATATAGATATATATATTTTAATCTCCTTATAATTAAAAGGATGTTTTAATATAAGAAAGTTACTATTACCACTCATTATATTAAATGAAGTTACATTACAAGTACCTAGGATCTTTTACGTGACTAATTAAACTCTTCATGTGGTCGTTCCTCTTTTTACAAACAGGCTTCTTTCCCTGGCTAATTCCTTCATAGACAGGATTCGGTTTAGCGGAAAATTCTCCCAAAGCTTTTTCAGTACCATCCCAAAATAAAAAATCATTACTAATTTTATCGTTCCACTTGGTAATAATTAATGGTGTAATGTGACTAGAAATACTAATTTCTGGGTCAAAGTATGATAAAGCTGTCTTTAGTTGCTTATTTGATTTAGTATTTGGAGACTCTTTTTGATCATCGTGACTTTTGATTTCATCATCTATACTGTCAGACGATTTTTGCTTTTTTTCTGATTCGACTGCTTTATCTTCTGTAATAGATGGTACTGTACGTAAAAAGAAGTCATCATTCTCTTTAAGCTTTTGCTTTAACTGTTTTGAGATAACTTTTACTTTTTTTTCAAGGTCTATATCATTCATAGCCTTTTCAATGTAGTCTTCTTGACTTTCTCGAGGAAAAAAATCAAAAGCATTTTCATTTTGCAAAGCAAAATTTTGATGTTTTTGACGACTGTGTTTAGATTGAGCTTTTATTAAGGATTCAGATGATTTTTGTTTTACACTTGAAAATCTGTCTCTTATTTTGTCTCTAAATGTTTTTTTTGCATCTTCTGGACTGTCACCCATTTTTAATTTTATTTATACCGTGTTTATTTAGTTCTGAATAGTAATAATTTTATATAAATACGAAAACACTACAATGTTTAGTTTTTTATTTTTTGCTGTTTCTATAGCAACCAAAACTATGCCAACGTCTCCCAAATAAATTTCTAAAATTAAAAAACACCAAATTAATAATTAGATATAAAGAATGAGATATGTTTTTGACGAAATGGTCATAATATTTTTTTTTATTCTTACTCTTCATCAAAGATTTGACTTGTAATAAAAATATTATATTTTCTTGTGTAATGTTGCTTATTGTTTTACTACCACAATATAATAAATTGATGGCAAATATTTTTTTTAATAACTTCAAAGGTATTTTGTCATAATATATTATACAATAATATGTAATCATAAATAAAATAATGTTCTTTTCTTGAGAACTTGATTTTTATCATATATCATCAAGTTTATGGATTATCTGTGTTAATATTATTTTTAGGAATAACTATATATAGTTTTTCTGTTTTTGATAAAATATTATGTACAACTCACAATAAATAATATTGCATTAATTAATAATCTCGAATTTTATAAAAATGTCGGGCATACTGCCAACATCAATAATATTAGTGATTGTCTATGGTTAGTGTGATTGACGTTAGTGTTTGACGGTCAAATTTATTTGAACTTTGGGCAAATCGTTCAAAGCGAGAAAGTTAGCCAAGGATCTTTTTATAATTATTTACTGCGACTCTTAAATAAAAACAATGTCAACTGTCGGTACTGTAATTAAATGTCGAGCGGCTGTGGCATGGGAGGAAAAAAAGCCCCTTTCAATGGAGATAATCGAAGTCGCCGTACCTCAAGCCGGCGAAGTCAGATTGAGAGTGACAGCGACTGGCGTTTGTCATACGGACGCCTACACGCTTTCTGGCGCCGATCCTGAAGGCCTTTTCCCTGTTGTATTGGGTCACGAAGGGGGCGGCATTGTTGAAAGTGTCGGAGAAGGAGTGACATCGGTAAAGCCCGGCGACCACGTCGTGCCACTGTACATTCCGCAATGCAAGACATGCAAGTTTTGTCTGAGCTCCAAAACGAATCTTTGCCAGAAAATAAGAATAACACAGGGACAAGGCGTAATGCCCGATGGTACAAGTCGTTTTTCATGCAAAGGTCAGAAACTTTACCATTTCATGGGCTGCTCTACGTTCAGCGAATACACGGTCGTATCGGAAATTTCCATTTGTAAAGTAGCCGATGATGCGCCCTTAGATAAAGTCTGTCTACTTGGATGTGGCGTTCCTACGGGATACGGAGCAGCTCTCAATACAGCTAGAGTAGAAAGTGGATCATCGTGCGCCATTTGGGGTCTAGGCGCTGTCGGATTGGCAGTAGCCATGGGCTGCAAAGCGGCTGGTGCCAGCAGAATTATTGGGATCGATTTAAACTCGAGTAAATTTGAAATTGGCAAAAAGTTTGGAATTACCGAATTCATCAACCCTAACGATTACCCTGACAAATCCATTCAGCAAGTCTTGATCGATCTGACTGACGGTGGTTTGGATTATACTTTTGAGTGTGTCGGAAATGTTAAAACCATGCGGGCCGCTTTGGAGGCTGCACACAAAGGATGGGGGGTTTCGGTGATCGTAGGAGTGGCAGGCGCCGGACAGGAAATAAGCACTAGGCCTTTCCAGCTGGTGACCGGAAGAACGTGGAAAGGAACTGCTTTCGGTGGATGGAAAAGTCGAGACAGCGTTCCGAAGCTTGTCGACCGGTATCTCAAAAAAGAAATACTTCTGGACGAATTTGTTACCCATGATCTTCCATTTGCTGAAATTAACAAAGCTTTTGATCTGATGCATGAAGGAAAAGCTATCAGAGCTGTTTTACATCTGGATTAATTTGATATTAACCCGTTTCTCAAGTGCCTCATAGTAGCTACTGTGTATCAACAATGCATGGAAAAATAATTACTCAGTTTTGATAAATAAATTCTCGTAACATATATTTCATAGTCTTTTATTTACAATGTCATTTTACATATAAATTTTATATAATACACCCGGCCTATCTATCACATAATTCTGGAAATAACGCAGAGTAGAGATGAACGTATGTGTCACACTGTTCACCTGCAAAAATAAGAAAAACACTCCATTTGATGTTCTCACGATTAAGCATGAATATCACTGAGAAATAACGAAAATATAACATTTTATTAGCTGAATTTTAATGTGGAAAAAAAATATTCATATTACTTTTTTTGTTAAAATCAATGCAACTATTTGATGATTGCTAAAATTCTCAAAAATCTTAGAAACTAATTTTCATCAGAAGGCCACGACAAAGATCGTCGAATGAGCCCCTCTGTACACAGAGCTACTCAAAAGAAACGGAACTGGTTTGTTATTGAAATTACTAATCGGTTATAAACTCGTTAGTGATGCAGCTCCGCACACGTGGCCTACTCAAAAGTGATCGATATCGATAGTTTTCTGTATGGTCACATCACAATCTTTATGGGCTGTGGATAATGGGTCAGTGTTACTATATCACAACTAACATTACAGAAGCAATATAATACGAAGATTTTACGTTCATCCATATCTTGAAAGAAATTTTGACCGCCGATTATTCATTGCTGCAAAAGAACTCTAAATTTAGATGCAAAATCTTCAACATTCTACCGTATGTCTAAAAACAGTTATTTTATAACAAAACGTTATTGTAATCGGTCAAACGAGGAACTGGGTGATTCATGTCAAAAATGAGTCGACAGATTAAATAGTCTACAACTGATAACTAACGCGTTGCTGACTGGTTAGTGACAAGTATACAAGTAGCGCCTGTAGTGTCCCATTCAATTACAAAGTTTCTGACCCACGGCGGACTGGTTGATGATTTGCATCAGTGATCGGTTTCTTTTGAGTAGCTCCGTGACCAGACGGCTTAATGTGTAGTGTATCCCTATTTAATATCAAATAAGAGAATATTTCCAAAGTATGATTTAAATCAGTGATCCCAACCTGAATAAACTTGCGAGTTTGGAAACCTTTAAAATTGAAACCATTTGACATGCTAGTTATTACGTATACTTTACGGCTACTCTTCCACTTTGCATGTTGACTACATCATGCGAAACGATTAAATCCACAATTAATAAAATACAATTTATAACAAATCAAAAGAAATTATATTGTTTATCCGCAAATTTAATTAATCTATAATGAAAAATCACTCGAATTTATTTTGTTATGGTTTGACTAGATCAATATGAATACCAAAATAGCTCATGGGTAAAATTTGAAGTAACTTTAACTGTATTTCTTAGCTCTGGCTACAGAGTGACGAGTTGGGGACCACTGATTTAAATCAATAATATGTTTTAATTTGATTACCTTTAAAAAAACTTTGCGAGTTCCTGTTAACCCTGTTCCTATTTTCCAAAGCATGAAAGACAGAAACAAACATATTCACATCGCTTTGTGCAGCTGACAATAATTTCCGTGCAGGCAGCGAGTTCCAGACATTTGTGGACTGGATTTGACCGATGGGCAAGGGTGCCGACAGCTGACTGTACTGCTTGGCAACTCCGACACCGGCTATTACTTCTCCACCTCCCAGTAACACCTCTACAGCTTCCTGCACAAACATCAATCAATTTTTAAATGTGGTGAATTGGAAAGAATGCTGGCTGGATAGAGATGGCCTAAAATGGATGAAATGACTCATCTATGCCAGTACTTAGTAACCAATGTACGAGTATCATTGAGAAGGAGAAAAAAAATCCAATTAAGATTTTGATGTGTCAGTTGCTAAAAAGATTACAATGTACAGAATAATGTTTGAGCATGACAACGTTGTCATTGAAGCTTTCTAGAGATAACTACAGGAATGATATAGGATCTGATAATGAAGTGGTAACTATATATACATCGTTCAGTGATGGGACAAAATCACGAAATTGGACAATGAATTTATAAAAAAAATCATGAAAATAGCTGAATTATATACCCTTTTCATGCTCGTTTCGAAGACAAGCAAAATAAAAGGTCACTTTCAATAATTTGATAAATTTATCAGCATAATCAACAGTTGGCTGAAAAAATATATTTTAATAACAACACTTTGACCCCATTTAAGTTTTATCACTATTTCACATTCAGTCATTATCTATATTATTTCATTTTTACTATGTAACCTCAAGATGTTCTACGGAACTGTAAACAAATGTTGGTGCAAGTGTTTCATAATACATTTTCTGATTATCAGTTTCAACCTTACAGTCGGATCATATTAAATTAATAAATTGCAAACACAGATCATCATCTTAAAAACAATAAAAAGAGTAGATAAAATACGCATCTTGTAAATTAGTACAAAATTCATATTCACTGATAGAATTTTCGAAATAAACAATCATAGAAAGCGCAAAAAACTATTAATATTGACCAAATCATTTTTAAATTTAAAGTAAATAAATCCAGTTTTTTACCTCATGCGCGTTCAGCCTGTGAAGCATATCCAATGCGAGTTGATGTGCAGCTGGATGCAGATTGGCAAGAGAAAGTAGTAAACACGCCAGCGGCTTTGAATCGCCAATGGCTCCGTATTGTAAAAGCTGATGCAACTCTGAAAAACGATTATTTCGTACGAGAGCTCTCACGAGCATTTCGGTCAATGCATGTTGAGGAGATACTCCATGCTTTGCTAATGAGCATAAATAATTTAGCACCACCTAAAAAAAATAATTAATTACTAATAATAATAATGCAAAATCCTTGTCATTTAGGATTCTAAAAATTAATGTTACTGTAAAAGTTAATTATTCTTTTTGAACCGTAGTTGCAAATTAGTAACCAGCACCTGACTGAAAATTCACATATATGTATTTGGTTTCATGACATTTATCTAATGCGGAAATTCCCAAAGCTATTTGATCTACTGTCTCCTATTCAGATAAAAAAAAAAAAAAAATGTCCAAGACAAACAGAAAAAAGCAGTGACAAATTTTAAATTATGAAAAAAAATTAGTATCTGGTTATATACTGGCAAAAGACGTCAAGTCGAAAAATGACCGTTTTGACCTAATAATGCAGTTTGGTAGATTTTTGCACG
>JAPMAE010005385.1:1941-13252 GCA_036584705.1 Rhyacophila sp. 25_7
GAACTAACATTTTCATGCAACACATACACATGAGACTTCTGAAATTCCTATTTCACACATTGCAAAAAGCGCTTATCGTCTGAGCTTTCTGAACCGTTTTCTCATTTCATAAAGAGAATTAGCAATAAAATCTGATTATCTAAATATCGTAATACCTTTTTCAGAAATGATATTTACAAAATATTTATTTGTAATTATACTTTCTCTAATAATAGTATTTATTTTATATGTATAATGCATTTAAGTGATAAATAAAATAATAATTTTCAATTATGAATAAGACAATATATTTATCATTATAATAAACATGTTTTATATTCCATTCACATGCATATTGACGCTAAATGGCAATTCTACGTGTTTAACGAGAAGTCAAAAATAATAGATGTTGCCGGCATTCTGTAGTTTCAATAAATACATTCTGCAGATGACATTCAGAAAATTTTTCCTATACTTTTGCCGATCACCCTCGATATATCAGTAGGCAGCGCATCCGACTAGCAGTCCGAGGATTACTGGTTCGATTTTTCTAGCTAGTAACATTTTTTTAATGTTATTGCATCTGTATTTGTACCAAAGATACAGACTTAAATGATAAAGAAAAAATAACTATTTCTCGTGACAATTTTGCTATCTCAAAATGTAGATGTTTTCATATGTTTCATCTCAAGGCGGATAGAAATAAAAGTGTTGACATTACGACATTTGTAATTTCATGGAAAATATGACTTTATAATTTTTTTCATATTTGATGCTAAAACATAAAATGTAGGCTTCAAATACCAATTGCATTAATAGTATATATCTATAATTAATATTTTACTTTATTACTGGGACCACTTTGTAAGTGTAGTTAAGTTTCAACAAGTATCGAATTTAGTATTAAATTTACGGTAAGAAATTGTATGCAATCTCTTGCAAAGAAATAACATACATTAATATGAAACTATATTTGAGTTAAAACTATCTTAAAAAAATAACGAATTAAAAAAAAAAAAAAATTTAAGCAATATTATGCACAAAACAATGTTGATATTTTAAAAAGTTATAGATCCACTGTTTGCAGCGCAACAGTTTGCATCTGGCAAAATAAAAATCATTCGTCTGCTCTCACACGGCTCCGACCAAAAAGTCCCACAGACCCGGTTAGAAACAAACTCCTCTCACTGTACGTTGGTACGCCACCTGTGGCGTTGGAAATTTCGCGTATCTCTTAACCCCTTGCACTCGTAATTTTATCTCTCTCTATCCCGACACGTCTGACTTTACCAACATCCATATTATTATACTGCTATGTTGTAGAGAGAAAACGCTCTCTAAATAAAGGCAGATTTCAAAAGTGCAACTTCAAGGGACGTTTACATGATCCCTGATTTATACTATTTGGTTTACTACCCATCTAAATTTATATAATAATTAGTATTTACTCATTACCATTATGTAACAACTTCCGTAAAACCGCCATGAATACCTATTATATGATAGAGAGATTCCACAATTTTGCATTATTATTGGAAAATCATATATGCTTTAGAATATTTAATATTTAAACTGTTTTTAAATATTTAAAAAATACTATATATTTTTAGGGTAAACGTCAAAATATGAATTTTCTGAGAATCCTAAAGTCAACTGTTACATTGTTTAAAAAAAGAATAAAAAATAATTCATTCGTTCATATATTAAACTGTGTTTAGAATAAACACTAATATTTTTCGATAAATCGACTCTAATTTTTACATACGGTGTTAACATATTCAAGATAGTAAAATATTTTTATAATGTGTTATGTTTATAATAAAGATATTTCGACAACAGTTTTTTAATTGTAAAATGTATAAACTTTTAATTTTATAAATGTGGGCTATTATACTGCATATTAAAAAAACTGTTAAAATATTAATTTCTATTTTTTAATATTTTCATTTACCAGATAGACGTGAACTTAATTGTTTGACATACAAGTTAACAGTGTTTAATCATAAAAAAATGTTAATTGAGGGGTGTGGTATAGAAAGTTGATAACCCACACAGGTATAATTACATTTTATTCCATTTTTAACCATTTTACACTTTCTCATTCATTTTTTTTTTTTTTGAAAATTCTATAGGTGCCTTAAAAGTAATTTTGGTAACCCTCAACATACTTTTTCAGTTTTTTTAAATATCTAAGAAACTTTCAACTGCGATTATTACAGAACTATCTAATTGTGGGTTAACGACTTTTTATACCACGCTTCTCAATTTAATAATCAACTTAAATTTTTCAGTGGATCTAATACACTAAAAATGTATTGATATCAAATAGGAATGCATAAAGTAAGGTTAAGTAATATATATATGTATATTTCATTGTAGCATAATACCATATATTTGTAAAATCTTTAGTTGATGGTGAATTAATATCCGTCCAAATTTCTCAAAAGTTGAGACTCGTGTTTATTCTAAAATGAGCTTTATAATTATGTTTATTTTTTTATTATTGGGTTCTAAATTCTTTGATAAAATGAAATTAATATCTAAGACAGTGCCTATTTAAGACCCTTAGATGCCCGAAGCACTAAATAATTTTGGTGCCCCCTTACTTATCTAGACTTATTCAAAATTTATATAGCTTCCAATCTGCGAGCACAGTGTACCTTATTTTGCAGGATAAACTTGATGACACAAGAAAGAACGTTTTATAAACAAAACGTACTCGTTCAGTTTCATGATGTAAATGACGAACGGCTATTAATATTTTTATGGTGCCCTCTTTCCCTTGAATACCTGAGTTTGTGTTTACTTTGCTTATGGGTTACCTACCACTGCTTTTAACTTATCTTTAAACTGAATAAGTCAATAATGATTCTGCATGTGACATTATAAATATTCGCATTTTAGGCCTTCACTGTTACTCTTTTTTTAGAATTACGTTGCAACATATACATTTGGCTGCGTTATACGAATATCGATGCCAGTAGCGTAGCTAGACGTTTTGGGCCCTCGTGGAAATTTTCCGCAAGCACCCCTCCCTTACACATTTTTTTTAAATACGATTAAATAATTATCCGTATGTGTTAATTACGATGTGCTCAAGTTTCAGATGGTAATTAAAATAAATATATTATTGTGAACAGTAAAAACAAAGAAGTATTTATCTGAACATTTCGATTTCGAGACATGATTCATAAGTCGTTGGCACAAGGCGACAAGAAATTGAGACGTTAGCGTATGATTATTTTTTATTACTATCACTGAAAAGTGGATATTAGTTATATATCGTTTCCGTGGTACAAAATCTTTCTACGTCATATTGGAATTTTTACAGGAGAGCTTTTAAAAAAACAAGAATACATAGATTTTTATGCCTAACTTTGCAAAAACGTTTTTCTTACAATATTTTAGTAGATATATATAACATATATTCTTGGGATGCCAATGCCATGGATAAGTGTACGCATACGTCGCTTTTAGTATTAAATACAAATTTACTTGAAATCGGATATTGAGTGTAGACAGAATAAGGGCCTTCTGGTCAGCAAAGGCCCTAATGCTTTTCTATGAGGCATCTACGCTACTGATTGACGCGAATCAAAAACGTTTGTAAGATCAAATGAAAGATATTTAAATACTTCATTTGCATCATATGTGTAACGTATTCTAATCAATCATGATAAATACATATACTATACTGTAAAAAAATATTTAAAATAAAAAATCTTTTAAAAGATTAACTCTAATTACTATAAAAACGTATGAAAACGCTTCTTTACGTACTACAAACACTGATATGTTGTAACTTCACGAGCACACAAACGTAGAGTTACCTAGACCAATCTCTACGATATTATCCTGAATGTGAATGTATAAGCCCGCCACACAATCACACCAGTTTGGAACATTCTCTACGTAGTTCTGATGCAATTAACTAGCGGCCACATATTGGTCTTAGGCTATAAAGGTAATCACTGAACATAGGATATTTGATAGAGAATTTACCACTAATACGCTATTACACAATAACGGCATAATTCTATAAAGTTTTACCATCAGTATGAGCAAGTTGTCAGTATAAAATAAATATTAATTTGTTTGCGCAACGGTTAATCATTTTATTATTATTATTGTATATTATATAATTTACTGTAATGCAAATTAAACGTATTTTTTATATACCAGTTTTTTTTACTTTGAACTATAAAAAAAACCTATTTTTGTGCATACTCGTATTGATTGTTTTTTTTATTGCGTGGCATACTAAAATCTAAATTTGTATATGTTTTTGGAATCGATCCCGTAACTTGTGAATATGAACTTATGTACAATAACATTTATCTAGAATAGATTTATGTTGTTTTGAAATACGTTGCCAAAAAAAAATACTCTTATGAAATTTTTACAAAAATACTACAATATTTTCAAATATAACGCCATTTTCAAAACCTCAGCTATTATATTATTCAAATGTTTTGAAACTTTATATTATACAGGTATTATTTAATATTGTATTGTACAAGCTTGAAACTACTTGATTCTTAACTTTTTCAGGTACATGTTTTCATCCAACATAATATTTATTTTTTTAGTTATGAATTGCGTTATCTACCAGACAAATAGGACATTGTAATATTCTGAGTGTATTATAATGATATTGTAGGTGTTTAAAACTGTTTTTGAACATCAGATTTCTTTTTATTTCTAAACTTTTGAAAAAAATCCGATTTGTATTCGACGTAGAAGGAACAATGCTTGCTGAATATTTAATGAGTTCATTTCAACCACAACAAATGTATTAGTGGATGATTCTTTTATAATTTTATTATTATATATCGTATTAATTTTTATTTGCTGTTAATTCTCTGGTCGAAACCTATTATATTAAAATAATTAAGAAGGTTTATATTCCTACTTTCATAAAATACATTGAAAAAATGCTAACTGATTTTATTTCTAACATATTTTAAACAACTAAGACTATTTTATTGGTTGATAAATTTCGAATAGATGTTTATATTTTAAAATACTTACCAAATACATACGCAAAAGCTATATTCGACTTATCGGTTCGAGGTTAAAGATAAAATTTGTTATGTTTCCGTGGAATATATATCAAATTTTGATGTCAAATCATTTATACAAAATTTACAATCAATATTTTAAAAATGATAACGAACTGTTTTCTCATTTTTGCATTGAATTGTACAAATAAGAGATTTTTAATGACCGATATGAATCAATCTATTAAACGGAATCATTCAATAAACTTGGAATTAAACGAATTAAAAATAATAAAAAAACACCTTTAATAAAAGTAGTATACATAAATGTTTTTTATTAGTTTCATTGTCTAATTAATAAATTAACATCTAACTTTTTTTTTGTTAAAATTGAAAGTTATTTGTGTCGAAGATAACTATTTATTAAAAATAAATTTTACTTTAAAAAATTAACACCGTACTCAGTAATATAATTCAAAAAGTAGATTCTAACCTACAGATGTACTAAATATAACACACAAATGATTCGCGCGAATAAAAGTTTTCCATTCTCAACACCTACGCAGAACAGTGGCCAAATAACATGTTGTTTTTTATGGATCGTGAGTTTGAATCCCTAAGCTACTCATATGTTTGATAGGAAAAAATCAATCCGTAATTATTGCAATCATCTACGTGCTATTTTGATTAACAAATTTGATTTATTTTAGGTATGCATAGAATATAATTATTTTTTCAAAAAACAATCTCAACCATATCTCTCACATAAGCTAGCAGCTTTCACCACCAGAGGAAGTTAAAATAAACGAAAAAATCATACATATTAAAAAAACAAAAAAATAACCAACGTCTATTTGAGAACGGACATCCAGCAGTAGAAAAAGGTGCTATGACGAGGAGAGGAGGTAGTGTGGACCAGAGACCGGGAGCTATGGGGGTGCAAATAAGATAAAAAGTGCACGAAAAATTGATATGAAGGGGTAGGCATGCCACCCCCGGATGAGCGGGGAGGCTATAAGGCGGGGTTGCCTACTGAGACAGCCGCCGGGAAACTATTGATCGGCTACGAATTTTCGGTCGCGCTTCGCCGTTGCAATTTCGTCTTACTTCCATGGGGGCGGGGGTCGGAAAAAGTGTGCGGTGCGCGCGGATATACGTGCACGCGGGGGGCGCTTATAATGGCATCCTTGACGCAGCTTTCGCGCCAGCCGGCAGCTTTTCCGGTCGGCGCGCTTTTTTTTCGGGAGACTGAAAGCTCCCATTGTCTTTCTTTTTGTGGGCGCCTTTACAAAAATTTTGGGGTAGAAACACTTTACATATAGCATCTTCGAGCTTGTTACTTGACTAATTAGAATATTATTTTATCATATGCATTACCTCTTAATCAGATCATGTTTACGTAATAAGGTATCAGCAATAATCTGTGAAAAAAACATACTCGTATGTACATAACTCACAATCGCTTTGAGTAAAAAATAAATTACGCTCTTTTAATTTTTCATTAAAAGTACGTGCTTCAATAAAATAGAGACACTTGCAGTGGTTACTTTACATGTAGTCACTCACATATGTAGTAGTATTTTTTAGATAACCGATATATACTATTATGATATTGTATTTTCAATAGACAAATAATCATAGATATATATTTCATACCTATGATTATTGTATTATTTGTAACAATGTTATGTAATTAGTATCTCACACATTATATATTTATATTTTCAAAAAATATGGAATAGTTCATAGTTTGGCTGATGAACAATGTATAAATTTTTTTAATTTAATATTTAATTAACCGTTCGTAGCTATATACTATGTAATGGAAATAATTAAAAAACATTCGTAAGTATATTACATAAATTTAATAATGTTACACAAATACTTATCTATAAAAAATATGGTGTGTTTTAGTAGTATTTAACAACTTTAAAATTTGACAGATTAGACAATTATAACAGTATTAAATAATATTTACGAATATATCATTACATATTTCGTTTACTTCGAATATTAATATATTCATATAATAGTAGACAATAAAACCGATGGACTATATTAATGTTTCAATTTTTTCATAATGAAACAATACCTGTGAAAATAAGTGTAATAAACACTGTTATTGTTTTAATTTGATAACTTTTAACTAAGGGTTTAGAGTTAATATTTTTTTCGCTATATATTTTAAATACTAAAGCATGTTTTTTATATTTGGTCACTTGTGAGTATTCCATTCAACAGCCCGGTAAACCCGGGGAATAATAAATTGGCTTGGACGTAGAGCGGATTTTTATTGCGGATTTATGACGCTTTTAATGAAATTTACAACAGAAATGGACGCTCGACACTAAAACAGAATACGTTGTTTCAGCTCTTCTATTTTTATTGTTGACATATACACGATTGTTACCATCGCATTGAACAAGTTATGATTTAATTTTTTTAAGGGTTAACCTTTCAATACTTATTGGTTTATTTCCATGTGCATCCATTTTCATTTGTTATTTCATCGATATATGAAAGTACTGCTTACTACGCACTAATCAATATATTTTTAGTAACTTCCAATATTTCTATAAACTTATATCTTTTAAAAATGGTATAACATAAAAATAAAGATTAATATTTTTATTACCATTGATGTCTTTTAATTTGTAGCTTAAAATAAATTGAAGTAAAAATATTTTCATACATGTATTATGATATATATATATATATATACCATGTTTACTAAAAAACAAACCCCCTCTGAAAATAAACCCTACGATTATTTTTGAGTGTGATTTTAATATAAGCTTTATCCCTCAATTAAAATCTAGTGAAAAATGTTAACACTATCGTCGTATGACTGGTTATATGATCACATTCGCAATTAGAACGAAATGCGTTTGGCGCAGCTATATTTAGCTCCGAATAAATGTGGTGATTTTTATGTTTTGTTTTGACATAATATTTAGTTTGAGCTGTACCCCGAAAATTAGCCCTAGAGCGTTTTCTGGGTCTAAAATGATAAGACCGGGTCTTATTTTCGGGGAAACACGGTAACAAAGAATTATTATTGTCACTGGAATCTTTAGCAAAACTCTTTAAATAATTTTTGTAACTAAAAACATTACTATTAAAACTTAAAGTTACTTTTAATAATATAATTTTTATATAAATGAAATAGGCAAAAAATGTAATTATTTTTTTTTCTTTCAAACTGTGAGAGAAAAAGTGCAGAAAAAAAAATTATAAAACTGATACAAGACCGAATAGCAATTTTCATCAGACTACCCACCCCTAGCAATTTTCCAAAGAAACTTCCGAAATCTCCCACGAAATTTGTAGACATCACATTTAATCAGAGGCGGACCATAATGATAAATAAATATAAAGTTTTCAATATATATAAAATCTTTTAACTTAGGTGGTCATTACATAAATTACTAAACATATTGGTACAAAGTATACGTTTAAAAAGATACAAACGGTATTCTTTTGTATTCTAAGTATAATTTGAGTATTCAATGAACGTTAGGTTTGTTTATAAAATATAATATTTTGAAGTAGGTATAAATTGTAATTATCAAAGCACAAAGTAATTCTAAATTTAATCACATTTTAATCTAGTGTTTTAGATTCAGGCTTAGTGTCATTGATTTATTTTGTGCACATGTATGGATTAATAATAAATAAACTCCGTGTTTACAAAATATATTATAAAAGTGAATTCTATTTTTCGTTTCCATATACAATAAATAAACAGACATAATATGAAAATACCTTACCAACGATTGTTAGTTATTCGGTTAACTATCATAGAAAGTTGATGAATTACATAACATGTATTTTTATGAATTAATAATTATTTTATTGTTTTTCAAGCCCATGCCACTGGCTTCCAAACTAAGGCTACCTTAACAAATGCAGCGTCTTGCATAGTCTCGCCTCGCACAAATACTTTCAACAAGACACGCACACACTTTAATGGTATCCAGCGAAAATTTTCACCAGAACATTTTGTGCGCGGCCACTTTTCTTTCTTTTTGTTTTGGGAGTTTTTTATTTTCTACACTGTATCCGGGGCTAAGTATTCTTACACGTATTATACAATGCATAATATGTATATAGTTTCGAACTCATTTTGAATTGTTTTTTTAACATTATTACTCATATATTTTATACATACGCGTATTTTTTAATAACAGTACTTGATAAAGTAACTATTCAAAAGATTCTTAATATTTATTTAGTAAATGTGAAAACTTTATTAATAATAAATATGTCACAAGAAAAAGACTTTTCAAGAGTAATTTCAAAATTCATTATGCATAATGAGAAGTTATAAAAGTAGTTTATTAAGTTAAATGAAGATTAACACTAAATTTATATCTAAAAATAGGAACAAATAAAGAATATTATCATACATTGCGTAGACCACGAGGAAATATCATTATATGTTTTGAAATTACAAATTGTCAATCATTTTACACGATTAAATTAATATGTTTTTATATATTCTTACATATATTGGATAAAATGACCACTACAATAAAAATTTTAAGTAAATTTTTTTAGTAATATATAAAATGGTATTATTTTCAAATATTATTCATTTTGCTACACTTGATAAGATAAAATAATTTTTAAAAAATGCTTCAGAAAGAGTTTTAAATATCAACGTGAAATTCGGCATGATGACAAATAAAATATACACAACAGTTACCTGAATTTTGATGCAAAATTTCGTTTTAGAAACCTGCCATGTTTGCAAATAATACTCAATATTTGTATTATAGTTGAAAAAAATACATTTTTCCGGCTCTATATACTCGTTTTCCTAGAATAGATTTTTTTCCCTAAAATTTTAATAAAATTAAAAATACTTTAAGAAACTCGACATATAATGGCATTTAGAGTTCACTGTATATTCATCTTTGTAGGTAAGCAGATAGCGTTCGAATCCCATAGCCGGCAAAACATGCACAATGTTTAATATGCATTTGAAACCAGGACATGGACCAAATTGGTTGAGATAATAACTGTCAATTATTACTAATAAAAAAACTGTAAAAAAATTTTCACAATGTGAAGATCCATATGCTTCGTTTCGGAGCGGATATGATTAAAAGAAAAAAAGTATTTGATAAGTGGATTTAAAATAACATTTGCTTACGGTCTTGCTCAACAGGATTCAAACAATTCAATAAATAATTTTAATTGCAGATAGAATCTCATATAACAAATTAGAGTTTTACAAAATACTTTCAAGATGTCGCTCTATTGTACCGTGTATCAAGTACACCCATTATTTTACTGCGTGTTCTCGATTTTTGTTTTATTTCGCGAGACGCAGGGAATAGCGGGGAGTGAGGGCAAGAAAAGGAAATGAAATGGAACAGGAGAGAAGCATGAGTCCCAGATGGTGTTTGCGATTTCCAGAAGCAACACGTACTACAATACATTTGCAATTTTAACTTTAGTTTCACACCATTGCACTATTTTCAAACACATGAGCGCGTAGAAGTAAATATCTGCTTGTTAAAAACAAAATGATAGTCTAGTCTAATAAAGTGATGGAACTGCGTCAATAAAAATAATTTGTATGAGCATAGTTCAATTTTAATGACAGCATAATACTATTACTCCGTAATCATTTGTCGTTCACCCTAGACCTTAAAAATGGCCTGCCGCTTACTATTTGCCTACGGATGCTAGGACCTATATGAGATATTTCATATTTAATATAATACTCTTACTATTTGCGCAATGACATAGCTACAGTATGACAAAATCATGCAAAACATGATAAACTAGTCTGCTAGGAGGGCCTAAATCACTTGCATTGATGGCCTTCGCAAAATTTATTAGGCGTCTCTAATTGCTACAAATGTGAAAGTGAAATAATTCGAGAAAAATTCAATTTTTATACATCGCTGCTTCTTATATATTTTCTACTGGTGATAATATATGGGCTACTGGTTTGAATGACTTTTCCCAAGTTTTTGTATGAGGGCCCATAATTTGTAGTTCCGCCACTGTATCACATCACATATACGCGTTGAATAAACATGGACAGGCAATAAATAATTTGTTGAGCATTCATTATTCACAATTCACAAATGTCATAAAACGAATTTCGTGATCTTTAATGGAAAATTTTTATTTATAAAATACATGTTTATTTAATTTTAGATACGAAAATTGACAACCCTTGAACAAATCGACCCAAAAGGGTGTAAATTTCAGTTTTTTGAACGGTAGTTTTATTTGAGAATCACAATGCACATGACTGAATACACGTTCTGTCAAAAGGAATTATGCCAAAAATGCCGAATTATTATCGAAAT